>JAECMU010122895.1:7127-26901 GCA_016106625.1 Dracogyra subfuscus
TTAAACTCCAGAGAATTGTATACACATTCTGGGATTTCATTTGTTTGTAAACACCCCCCTCCCCCAGATTTTCTGACGGGGTACAACCCTGTACAGTGACACAATATCTTACTGTGCATAGATTTAGAGCAGTTTTATGGCCATATAAACAATACATACGTTAACATGTCATCACTAACCTTAATGTCTGAGGTAGGAACCCTTCTTTTTGTATGCATAAATTTAATTATGATCAACAGCAGCCCTCGAAGTAATCAGCAGTTGGGAGTAAACTAGTAGATCATATGATAAAAACTGATATTGTTCAGTTGTAACCTATTGGGGTTATGGCTCAATGTTTTAAATTTTAATATATATTTTAGTTCATAATTAGTCATGGGCCAAGCAGTATACAAGTACAATCTGGTAAGAATAAGAAATTAACCAGAGTACAAAGCATCTCCTCAGTAGGATCCAATCAAAATCTCATGAGCACATTGATTTATTAATCATCGGCTATTGAATGTTAATCGTTTGGTAATTTCGACATATAGTCTTGGAGAGGAATCCTGCTACATTTTCTCATTAGTAGCAAGGGACCTTTTATACGCACCATCTCATAGACAGAATAGCACATACCATGGCCTTTGCTATACCAGTCATGGCATATTGTCTGGAATGAGAAATAACTCGATGGATCAACTGACAGGATTCGATCCTAGACTGACTGCGCATAAAGTGAGCGCTTTACCACTGAGCTATGTTCTGCCCCTCACAACATTAGAGGTCTTGTGTTAAAAACGAAACTACAATATTTCGTTACAGACACACATTAAAAAAAAGACCCATTACAAGTGTATAAATGTATTCAAACCTGTCTCACTAGGAGATGGTGGAAGGCTGTAAAATGCAGCAATACACGGGGCAATATTTTAATAAGAAACCTATTTTTTTTAAAAAATTTTTTAAATCTTTAAGAACCACACTGACCAGAGATCTAGTACCGAAGCCCACCACAGCTATCAGGGTCACATGTCCAGGACAGTGGGTTAGCTGTTAGTAAGAGGATGTGGTGGTTTTAGACAGTGGCGTAACCAAGTCTTTATTTTTGGGGGGCCAAAGGGGGGGGGGGGAAGACGTTCGTCTGGGGGGGGGCCTAGAGGATGGCATCGTCATAATTATTGTGTACAGTCAAATGGGGGGGGGGGTCCATGGTGTGAATGGGAGGGGTATAGGCCCCCTCCATAGTTACGCCACTGGTCTTAGACCTACCCACAGAGTCGTTAAAACTTGCTCTGGGTGGGAGCTGGTACCGGGCCACGAACCCTGTACCTACCAGCCTTACGTTCGATGGCTTAAGCACAACACTACCGAAGCAGATTCTGACAATCGAATTAGCATCTGGGCAGGTTTGGTTACTACTGACTACAACCCTAGGTCCAATTTCACAAAATATCGTACACCTACTTTTACATGTTAACGTGAATCTACGACTAAACCACAATTCATTTTACGATTATAGTACAACAAATACAGTTAAAAACAAACGTTTCATTTGTTTTGGTTCTTAAATGCTTAATTTTCCTGAATGATGTAAATTTTCTTCATCAAATCGACGCCAAACACTTATAAATGTAAATGTATGCCCGGTAAACT
Organism: Dracogyra subfuscus; assembly: GCA_016106625.1. Taxonomy (NCBI): domain Eukaryota; kingdom Metazoa; phylum Mollusca; class Gastropoda; order Neomphalida; family Peltospiridae; genus Dracogyra; species Dracogyra subfuscus. The sequence goes on from JAECMU010122895.1 coordinate 8,763, forward strand.
GCTGGTCTCAAACGTAAACTTCAATGAATTCAGAAATTGCCCCGAGGTGTTGGAATGGGTGCCCTTTAGTATTACTATTAGCTGCCACCAGTGTCTTGCATTAGGGGAAGGTAATGAACTGATAAAAAAAAAAAACTGACTTTTATAGCCTGTACCATCTAAACATCAGGGCCGTACCCTCCGGGGGGGCAGGGGGGGCAGCTGCCCCCCTGAGAATCTCGTCCTTTTTTTTTTAATATGTTAAGGTCAAGGTTTAATCTTTATAGTATGTTAAAAATTATTTATAAAATTTAGTGCCCCCCCATGGATTTTGGTCATGGTACGGCCTTGAACATACATGTAAGGAGTCCTCTTTCTTCATTCTGAAACTTTTCATATTTTATATGCCGGCTATCAAAAGTGTCGGGAGCAATTTAAAAGCTGATACGGCCATCAAAACAATGTATGTGACAGGCATGACAATTATACTTGATGAAATCACTGAAAGCTTTGTGAACTGTGTGTAAAGAGGACAGTACATGGCCAAAGAAACGACCTAAATGGCTTTAAAATCACCAGAAGATTGTCATACCTGATATGATGTGATCTATACAATGCGTGCCCCATAGGAAGAGAAAAAAAATGTCCCTAGCTAAAAAAAAATTGTACGGCCATAGTTGTATCGTTTCCGGCACCCCTGCACCCAACCATCAATTTCCCCCCTACATACATTATTTTTGAGTAGCAATACTTTACGATTAGATGGTCGGTGTTTTATAGATTTGTGAGTGGAAATGTGTTGTAAGACTACTAAAGTAGATCATTGTTCCAGGTTTAACATATAACAAGTTACATATTTAGTGTTTTCCCTATAAATTTGCCACGGCATGGTAGCTTGAAAAACATTATGTAATTTTACAACTTTCAGGGAACCTTTTTTTTTATTAAAGGCAAAAAATGTAATGAAATAAAAATAAATGTAATTAATGTGCTTGCTTTAATAAATGTATAGCAATGTAATTAATGTGCTTGCTTTAATAAATGTATAGCAATGTAATTAATGTGCTTGCTTTAATAAATGTATAGCAATGTATATAACAGATATTTTATTAATTAATAATACAGTAATAATTGTGAATGTTTTATAAAGGCAATGTCAGTTAATTACTGAGAAAGGCGTGTTCAATTCCATGGCAGCATTGCGGTAATTTAAGGCAAGGTGGTGCTAGACTATTGAGGAAACACACAAACACTTCATTTCTTCCTACATGTATATGTTCAACAGTGGAACTATTATCTTAGAGAAACAGCTGCCCAAGTGGAAATATTAGAAAAAAATTTTGTTTTGTTTAACGACACTGTTAGAGCACATTGATTTATTAATCATCGACTATTGCAAGTAAAACATTTGGTAATTTCGACATGTAGTCTTAGAGAGGAAAACTGAAACATTATTCCATTAGGAGCAAGGTATCTTTTAATAAAAGATACCTTGCTCCTAATGGAATAATGTTTTATATGAACCATCCCACAGGTAGGACAGCATATATCACGGCCTTTGATATACCAAGCGGGCAGCATAGCCCAGTGGTACAGTGCCCGCCTGATGTGCGGTCGGTCTAGGATCGATCCCCGTTTGCTAACCACTGGGGTTTTTCTCGACATAACCATATGTCCGATGCCGATATAACCATAATTAAAATGTGTTGAGTACATTGTTAAAAATAAAATTAATAATTAATAATTGATATACCAGTTACCTGCCTCGGTGGCGTAGTGGTTACGCCATCCGACTACAGTCTGGTAGGTACTGGGTTCGAATCCCAGGCGAGGCATGGGATTTTTAATCCAGATACAGACTCTTAAACCCAGAGTGAGTGCTCCACAAGGCTCAATGGGTAGATGCAAACCACTTGCACCAACCAGTGTTCCATAACTGGTTTAACAAAGGCCATGGTTTGTGCTATCCTGTCTATGGGAAACACAAATAAAAGATCCCTTGCTGCTTATCGTAAAGGAGTAGCATATGTGGTGACAGTGGGTTTCCTCTTAAAAAAATCAGTGTCAGAATGACCATATGGTTTGATGTCCAACAGCCGATAACATAAAAAAATCAGTGTGCTCTAGTGGTGTTGTTAAATAAAATTAACTACTTTAATATACCAGTTGCCCGATGAGTCCAGATCTCACCAAATGGAATGATGCATTAGGTTTAGCTGCCGATGTACTTGGAGTGGAATGATGCTTTGGACAGACTGCCTTCAGTATCCTATGTACTTGGAGTGGAATGATGTTTTGGACAGACTGCCTCCAGTATCCTATGTACTTGGAGTGGAATGATGTTTTGGACAGACTGCCTCCAGTATCCTACATGTATGTATTCTCGAGCGAAAATGTATCCTAGCAGGGAATATTTTGTTCAGTATAGTGTTGCAATCTGCTACACAAGTTTCAGACATCGCTACATAATTTGTTGACATTAAACAGTAATTGCTAATCAATTTTCAATCAACTAGAAATATTGCCAATTAATTTTCAATCGACCAGAAATATTCCTAATACATTTTCAATTGACTAGAAATATTGCTAATCAAGATTGTGAAAACAAAATGTTCCCAGCCGAGCATTGGCTGCTATCAATGTCCTAAGAATGCCATAGGATTATCTGTCGCATATCCTACGTATTCACATGGAGTAAGCTGTCACCAGTGTTCTAAATATTCTTGAATGGATGTCCTATGAACAATTTTCGTTATCTAGTTCTGTGACTTCGTTTCCGTGTTTTACTTTTTCTTTGTCTTTTCACCGTCTCTTCTTCATCCTGCACCAGGCAGACGAGTTTGTAAATAATGCACGTGAAGTTGCCGGAAGCGCTTTTGATGATCTCAGTGATTGTGTCCAAGTCAAGGACGACTTTGTGTTCGTTGTACTGAAACAAAACAAAATTACGACCATATTATAAAAGTTTGTTTTTAATCTTTGTTTTGTTTAACAACACCACTGGAGCACATTGATTAATTAATTGTCTGCTATTGGATGTCAAACATTTGGTAATTCTGACACGTAGTCATCAGAGAAAACCCACATTTGTTTTTAATGTAGCAAGGGATCTTTTATACACACTTTCCACAGACAGGAGCGCACATACCACGGCCTTTGTCCAGTTGTGGTGCACTGGTTGGAATGAGATAAAAACAAGTCAGATGAATGGATCCACTGAGGTGGTTTGATCCTGCGACGCAAGCACCTCAAGCGATCACTGAACTGACTGAGCTAAATCACACCCGACCACATTATAATACAAAATGGCAGGTGTGTGGCACATATAGCCACAAGAGACAAACGTCATGGTTCGAGAGACAAGGACTGGGATGTGGAGGTGGACAGTGTAAGAAGTTGACATAGGAGAAGCTGTCAGATCGCAAAAGAAACGAGATGGACCTAAAGGGAGAGAAAGGAAAGTGGGATATAATAAAATAAAAATAAGAATACAAAATAATTACGATGGGTCACATGTCGACAGAACACAAATCCCACATAGTATCAATCTTTAGCTTAAAAACACACTGAGAAGACGAACAAAGGAATTTGTAGTTCAATCAAGTATTAGAAAGATCTAGAAAGAACGTCTAGACCACATTCCCTAGATGGTAGGCCTACTGCACCCTTTTCTTCATTGGTCTTGTGCTTTAGGAAGGCAGACGGCCATTGCTGTTCACCAGGTCATTCCATAATCAAAGGTAGTCAGTATTATTATATACATAGCAGTGAAATACATGTGTATATAGATCTACAGAAACCATAACAGTCATATCCAGTGAAAAGTCATATTTTCACTGTATTTTAGCTACAGTGAAAATATAGAAGTCTTATTTAAATTTGTGTAAAAGTGCATGATTAAATTATCTCCCTTTGTCTCAGTTCTTTGTATTTAAATTTGATGATTACCAATGCATCTAATCGTATTTGAAAAATAAAAAATGTAATTTAAACAACTGTACCTATAAATAAAGGGATATGAAGTGCAATAACGATAAAATATCTGGAACGAATTGAATACGAAGGTAAATAATGACAACAAAATGTAGTGTCATTGAATGTATGGGTAAGAATTTAACTGCGTTCAACTCGTTTTGTTTTTGTGGGAGTTTTTAAGAGGATCGCTTTGTCAGGTATGTTTGCAGTGCAGTATTGTTAAATAAATGTTAATAAATATAAATTTTAATCAAATTTCTTTTTAAAAGTCCATGGTGAAGTAAATTTTCTGGAAAAGTTCCAGAGGAAGAAATATATCATGACATGGATAAGTGAAAGATATTCCCCAAAAGCAAAAAATATTGTCAAAAATTTGAAAATATGTATATAACAGACCATTTCATGGTATTTTTTCAAATATGATTTTTATGTCAACTTATGATGTGTGAAAACCATATTTTCACTCATTGCTTCGCAATTCGTGAAAATATGGTTTTCACACACCACTCGTTGACATAAAAATCGTAGGCGTCAAAAAACATGAAATATGTAACAAGGCATGTATTACCTTCTAGTGACCTAATGTGTAGCTGTGATCCGGGTCGTGAGGTCACGGTACAAAATTAAAAAGCTATGAATGTTATAGTAAAATTATATATACGACTGAACTAGAAAATATTTCTGGCATTCGTCCTTCTGAGGGTGTGACGTAGACCAGTCGTAAAGCACTCATCAGATGCACAGTTGGTTCAGGATCGATCCCTGTCGGTGGGCCCATTGGTCTATTTCTTGTTCTAGCAAGTGCATCACAAATGGTATACCAAAGGTTGTAGTGTGTGTTGTCCTGTCTTTGGGATGGTGCATATAAAAGATCACTTGCTACTAATGGACAAACGGAGCAGGTTTCATCTTACCGAATGGTTGACATCCAAGAGCTGATGATTAATAAATTAATGTGCTCCAGTGGTGTCGTTAAACAAAACAAACTTCAACAAACTTCAAATCGTACATCCGTTGATAGTTTTTTCCCCGACACCTGTCTCAAGAACATCAATTCTTGGAGCTCGCTTGTGTCAGAAAAAACATCTACATTTCATTTCAATGTATTTCCATGTTTATATCCAATTAAGGTTCAAGCAAGCTGTCTTAGGCACGGTGGCTGGAAAAAAAGTCACAGAAAAAAAGTCACAATTTAGTATAGGAAAAAAAAATCACAGGAAACAAAGTAACAATTTTTATATAATAAAATGTATGGGTTTGTAGAGTATTGAATGTGGCATCATACTCATAGTATGCATGGGGTAATTGTTACACTTATTAATTAGGGTCAATTAGGCAGGATTTAAGAAAGTCTTCATATTGTGCAGGGGTGATGCTTGGATCTATCTTACTGATTAGGATAGATTTAAACTAAGGGTTTCCTATTGTAAATGATTTATAAAATGCCTAAAGTTAAATGTCTTTGTGCAGGGGTGATGCTTGGGTCTAGCTTACTGATTAGGATAGATTTAAAAGAAGGGATTCTTATTGTAAATTATTTATAAAATGTTAAATATGTTTCACTATATATAGATATATTCTCCAGCTTGCTAGTATCAGAAGTATATTTAATATAAAAGTTATTCATAACAATAAGGGTGGTCACAAAATCTGTCACAAGGGGTTGGTTCATGTATACCAAACATGCAACTCGCAAAACAAAGTTGTGGTGGAAATGTGTCAAAAGATCTAGTGGTAATTGTCGAGGTTCTATGATAACGGACTTGCAGAGAGAGCACCCAGAATCTCTGACAAAATGTGTTTAATCTATCTTTCATTGCTAATATATTTATTAATTAAAAATTGTGACTTTGTTTCCTGTGACTTTTTTTCCTGTGGGTTTTTTTCTGTGACTTTTTTCCTAGATTCTTAGGCACACACCTCAGCTATCTGGGCTGTCTGTTCAGGACAGTGGGTTAGTTATTACATGTAGTTGTTAGGGAGAGAGAAGAGGGTGTTGTGGTCTTACACCTACCCATTGAGTTGTTAAAACTCGCTCTTGGTGAGAGCCAGTTCCGAGCTGCAAACCCAGTACCTACCAGCCTTACATGTATGTCCAATGGCTTAACCACGATGCCACCGAGGCCGGTAACATCTACACATTTTAAAGGACTCGTGCCAGAAACTATTAGTCTGTTCAGTGACACCCCAGCTCATTGCTTAATCGGCTGTTAAGAAAGGAAAGGAATGTTTAACGACACACTGTTTAGTAAGTGGTTACTGGGAAAGAAAAGGAAACTTTAGCAACACCCCAGCATATAAACTAATGAAGGAAGCAAGAAAATGTTTTATTTAACAATGCACTCAACACATTTTATATCCAGTTATGTGGTGTCAGACATATGGTTAAGGACCACACAGATATTGATAGAATAAACCCGCTGTCGCCACTTCATGGGCTCTCTCTTCAATTAGCAGCACTATCCCACAGACAGGGTAGTACATACCATGGTCTTTGATATGCTAGTCATGGTGTACGAGAAATAGCCCAATGGGCCCATTGACGGAGATTGCAGATTGACTATGCACTGAGCGAGCGCTTTACCCCTGGGCCATGTCCTGTCCCATGAGTAATGATATACATGGAGATGGAAAGAAAGGAGGGAATACATGGGATTTTGTTTTGTTTATTGACACAACTAGAGCACATTGATTTAATGATCATTGGCTACTGGATGTCAAACATTTGGTTATTTTGACATATAGTCTTAGAAAGGAAACACATATTTTTCCATTAGTAGCAACAGATCTTTTATATGCACCATCCCACAGACAGGATAGCACACACCACAACCTTTGATAAACCAGTCGTGGTGCACTGGCTGGAATGAGAAATAGCCCAATGAGGCCTATCAACGGGGATCAATTCTAAACCAACCGCCCATCTGGCAGTGGCTGGAATGAGAAATAGCCCTATTAGTCCACTCATGGGGATCGATCTCAGAGCAACCCTGCACCAAGCAGGTACTTTACCAATGGGTTGCATCCCACCCCTACTGAGGTTTGAATTTTTGTTTCCTTATAGATCTATAGCTTAGCATCAATTACAAACTAGCGGGCAGCATAGCCCAGTGGTACAGTGCCCGCCTGATGCACGGTCAGTCTAGGATCGATCCCCGTCAGCTAACCACAGGGGTTTTTTCTCGACATAACCATATGTCCGACGCCGATATAACCGTAATTGTAATGTGTTGAGTGCGTCGTTAAACAAACAAACAAAACAATCACAAACTTCTGGGTAGGGCATTTCCAGCGTGACATCTCGCAACTTCTGTCCAGTCAGATTGTCGTACAAGCCAAGCGTTGACAGGTGAGTATCTTCAGACGTCTCTGTGACGTACGCTACACTAAGAATGTCCAGTTCATCTTCGTATTCCACCCCGTGAATTTCCTGTCAAGAAAAATAAATAACTAATACCGAGTACACATACATTTTGCTGAAATAAAGACAGACCTCGAAATAAAAGTTGTGAATGATATGTCAGACCTAGCGTTTTTCTTGTCTTGTTTTAGCATGGTGTGGTACCATGTCTCAATAGTCCATCGATCGCCATCTTGATTTAATATGCATCATGCTGCTTTGAGATTAAACAACAATCTTTCAATAATTAAATCTAAAATTGCCTTGTTAAACATCCAGAAAGGTATTACAGTATTGATTAAAAAAATATGACTGTTATATATTTTGTCATTCATTTATTAAAGCAAGCTTATTTCAAAGGCATTAACTGCAGAATCCAAAACAAACTGAACAACACAGTGAGCAAAAACATGTGGAAAACATTAACACTTACTTCTTCATTTGAAATTGACATTTATTTGCAGACTGGTTAATTGTCCACTGATGTTTTTTGCACATTTGTATTTATCAAGCACAGCACACACAAAAGCAATACAACATTGGCAAGAGGAGTGGGGGGTGAATGACGGAGAACTGCCAAGGCTGGAGAAATCCTTAGGTAAAAGTATAATACAAACCGACTGTGTGAAGTTGGAGATTTCATCATCGTATGTTCTTTGTCGGTCACTGGTTCGTCCCGAGGATGTTATTATCACAGATTTCTTCTCCTGAAATATACAAACATTAATCATTGAATCAGTACAGCATGTTGGTACGGTACTCAAAATAAAAAGATTATATTTTATACTGTTTTAAACAAGATTTGATTTTGTATTATTATGTTTATGACCTATGTCAAAGTAATCTCTTTACATAAACAACAACTTACCAAGCCTAAAACATTTAATAAATAAAAATGTTAAAAACAATTGGGGATGGGGTGGGTAGTTAAAGAACAAGAAATTCAAAGAATTAAGTCTCACCTACCACGAAAGGGCCATAGAATCTACAACACAGATTTACACTACAAAGTGAACTCGTAGAATAAAATGACATATTGTACATTGGGTCTCCACGAGTACTCTGGCACGCACCGAGTCAAGGTCTCACAACACAGATGTGTCACAATTAGGAACTATAGTGGACCATGATGAATGAACTCTCACCCGGAAGTGATCTGTGTAGTGAGACCCTAGCAAGACTTGACTCCATTCATAGGACCCGTGCAAGGAAGAGCCCTCTCATTTAATTACATTTGTAATGTCATTTTAAAATATGTTTGCAGCCATAGGGCTATGAGACATGAAGGGAAACAAAAGTTGAATGTGTGGAATGCAATACAATGGCATGATTTGACATCCATGTTCAGTGCTGAACATACCGAGGTTAATCACCACAAAAAATACCAATTATGTGCAATACCGAACCTGACATTTTAATACCGCTCAGCTCTAAAAATTGGCGTATGAGTACCTTTTCTATAACTGACTTACGATCACACAGGAATCGGTTATAAAACTTAATGGAACATTATTACTGACTCAATGTAACCTGTGTTACACATGTATGGGAATTTTTACACAGGGTGAGATGATCTTAAACTGGACTCCCCCCACCCCCATCTCCCTCAATAATAAGCCTTTTGATAACTAAGGCTATATAAATAGATACACAGTTATCATACAATACAGTTGGATTCATGAAATTTAATCTTTTCACACAATTTTTAACACAGTGTGTATGGCAATCGATTGGTCATGAGCGCAAAAAGATTCTTACAAAACGCGGCATTGCTTAGGTACAAAGGTGGTGCTCAGCAGTATAAATAAAATAAAAAGAGAACAAAGTTAGTTATTGAATGACATATAGTTTGAGAGAGGAAACCCGCAACATTTTTCTATTAGTAGGAATGCTGGTTTACAATGATACTGGAGCATAAACAAAACTTACAGGAATGCTGGTTTACGATGATACCGGTACTGGAACATAAAGAAAAGTTACCGGAATGCTTGTTTACGACGATAATGGAACATAAACAAAACTTAATGGAATGCTGGTTTACAATGATACTGGAACATAAACAAAACTTACCGGAATGCTTGTTTATGATGATATTGGAACATAAAGAAAACTTACCGGAATGCTTGTTTATGATGATATTGGAACATAAAGAAAACTTACCGGAATGCTTGTTTACGATGATACTGGAACATAAACAAAACTTACAGGAATGCTGGTTTACGATGATACTGGAACATAAAGAAAACTTACAGGAATGCTGGTTTACGATGAAACTGGAACATAAACAAAACTTACTGGAATGCTGGTTTTTACGATGAAACTGGAACATAAACAAAACTTACTGGAATGCTGGTATTGACGTTGATGGTAAAGAGCATCTCTACGCGGCTCTCAGATCCATCTTCACTGAAAATTTTGAACACTCTGTAAGATCAAACAAAACTGTAATTAGGAGTGCAAAGTTCGAAGCAGTAAGTAAAATATGGCCTGGTGCTATGTTTTCCAAGTAGCAGGCCAACAGAAAAAATATGTGTCATGATAAGTAAAAATATGATCTACTGGAAATAAGACATCATGACACGTTTCACACCCCTCTCTTTTCCATGGTCCAATAAACCCATGAACAAGTGATGATGAGTTCATTTTCATTTCAACATATTTTCGTGCTTACATGTATATTCAATTACGGTTCTCGCATGCTGTCTTGGGGACACACCTCAGCTATTTGGGCTGTCTGTCCAGGACAGTGGGTTAGTGGCTAGTTGTCGGTGATTAGTGAGAGAAAAAAAGGGTGTAGTGGTTTTAACACCTACACTTTAGAATCATTAAAACTCACTCTGGGTGGGAGCCGGTACCGAGCTGTACCTACCAGCCTTATGTCTGATGACTTAACGACGACACCATCAAGGCCAGCCTGGTGCCAGTTAATTACCAGCTTGTCAGGAATTCAATCTTTGCCTACTCTATCACTCACCAGTCTTCGCCATGAAAGGCGAGCGATCGTTCGCGCTCGCCTCCGCACACGCCTCAAATGTTTAAGACGAGCGGCCTATCGATCGCCTTAAATTTTAGCTATGAATTTTATTTTTATTAAATTGAAGTTACTCGAAAGTAATTACTCACCTGAACTACGTATGAAAATCAGACTGAACAAAGGTCTCAAAAATATATGCGCAATAGCGATCGATAACGTAACGTTATATAGTAATACATGGCACATTTGTACAAACATATTTAATAAGGAGAGCGATTGCTCGCCTGGCTGAATTAAGGAGAGTGGTCTACAGCTCGCCTTGATTTTACTCATGGCGAAGACTGCTCACTCATTAAAAAAAAAGACCTTCTTTATTTCTTAAATGAATGAATGAATGTTTAATGACACCCCAGCACGAAAAATACGTCGGCTATTGAGTGTCAAACTATGGTAATTGAAAAACATTGGGCCGAATTTACGAAGCTTGTTTTTCTTAAAAGCATGTGTTTAGGCATAGTAAATGCATGTAATTACACGCGTGTAAGTCTAAAACAGGTTTTGTAAATTCGGCCCATTATTTCTTCAAAATCGCATGGCTAGGGGCGGGATGTAGCCCAGTGGTAACGTGCTCGCTCGATGCTCGGTCGGTCTGCGATCGATCCCCGTCAGTGGACCCATTGGGCTATTTTTCTTTCCAGCCAGTGCACCATGACTGGTATATCAAAGGCTGTGGTATGTACTACCCTGTCTGTGGGATGGTGCATATAAAAGATCCCTTGCTGCTAAATGAAAAGAGCAACCAACGAAGTAGCAACAGCAGGTTTCCTCTCTCAATATCTGTGTGGTTCTTAACCATATGTCTGATGCCATATAACCGTAATGTGTTGAGTGTGTTGTTAAATAAAAACTTAATTTAAAAAAAAAATTCAAAATCACATGGGAGTTGTTTGACATCAATTGATCAGATAGACTGCCGATACAATCAATCAATCATTTTCGAAACAGGTCTTAATGATAACTTATTCAGGACTAATTAATCCCGTCACAAGGTATCGATGGTTAATATTGTTTGTGTGTTGACTGTGAAAACAGGATTTAGTGATAAATAATACTGTTAAAAAAAGGAAGAGGTTTGTTTAATCAAGGATGTGCGAAATACTAATTCTGCAAAAATGGTGATTTTTAGTTAGTTCGAAAATTACACCCCTCGAAAACTAAATATTTTATAGTATATCTTACCTAACCTCTTCTGATCCTGCATAGATGATTCTCCCAGATTCATCTCCATGGAAGATAGCATGGTCGGGAAGATAGATACCTTCCGGTCTCACCAACGTTCCATTGTCGGCCTGAAAATAACAAAATGTTTTGTTTACTATTCATGGGTTGGGGAGAGGAGTCGGGATGTACACGCGCTCTCACATGAGGGGTGAGGGTGTGTTCGTCCGAATAGCACATATCACAGCCTATGATATTCCATTCGTCCGAATAGCACATATCACAGCCTATGATATTCCATTCGTCCGAATAGCACATATCACAGCCTATGATATTCCATTCGTCCGAATAGCACATATCACAGCCTATGATATTCCAGTCATGGTGCACTGGCTGGAACGAGAAATAGCCCAATAGGCCCGCTGATGGGGATTGATCCCAGACCGACCGCACACCAAGCAAACGATTTGCCACTGGGCTAGGTCCCGCACAGAATCTATTACTACACTGGTTACGATGTTGTAATAAAGTACTAACTTTATTTTCATTTACTTATTTTCATGCTTACATGCATATATAATTAAGGTGTAAACATGCTGTCCTGGTCACATACCTCAGCTATCTGGGCTGTCTGTCCAGGACAGTGGGTTAGTTGTTAGTTGGTTAGTGAGAGAAAAGAGGATGTAGTCATCTTACACATACCCATTTATTCGTTAAAACTTGCTCTGGGTGGAAGCTGGTACCAGGCTTTGAACCCGGTACCTATCAGCCTTATGTCCGATGACTTAACCATAACACCACCGAGGCAGGTAGTAAACTGAGCTACAGTGATCGGGACCACCAATCTGACTGTTTATTATTGATGGATTATTTTAGAATCTACTAATACTACACAACAAACAGGTTACTGTAATAAAGTACTAACTAAACTTAATGTACAGTTATGGAAAAGCAACAATCTGTGTATTTATTACTGATTTAGTAGAATGTTTAACAACACCTCATTATATTTTATTTTTATGATGAGAAAGAGAGAGAGAGAGAGAGAGAGAGAGAGAGAGAGAGAGAGAGAGAGAGAGAGAGAGAGAGAGAGAGAGAGAGAGAGAGACAGAGTAAATTAATGTTTCATGACACCCCAGCATGAAAAATACATTGGCCATTGGGTCTCAAACAAAAATGCAGAGAGAGAGAGAGAAAGACAGACAGACAGACAGTCAAACAGAAAGACAGATAGATGGACAGACAGAGGACAACTGAGAAAGATATATACAGTAGTATTACACACCAGTTTGTGCGTGGCGACAGAGTACAGGCTGTATTCACTGAAGTGCCCATACGGGGTCATCAGATAGTGCCAGGGGAAACCACCGATCTGCAAGTCTTGGTCAGCAGCACGGACAGACAACAGGACTGGTGGACATTCTGTCAAGACAAATAGAAAAATCAAATGTCTCACCTCAGGCCCATAGGAATATATCTGGAGTGAGGTGTGCGGTATAAGACATATTTTTGTCCTTCATTTTATAAAAAAAAAAAACATTAAATAGTTTGCTTTTTATAAACTTGTTTGGTGCAAAATGGATTTAATTTGTACAATTTTATTTAAGATTTATAATTCATGATCAAGTTAAATAATTTGTGCTCAATCCTTTTGTACATTATATACAATAAAATATGTTTCAACCAAACTTAGCTTCTCACAAACTACCTGTACATTGAGTGTAGTCCTAGATTAATTAACCAAACTGAAAGCCTGTCGATGTTCCCCTCAATGCTGGCTAATGTTTATTGAATTTATTAAATTTTAAAACATAATTACATTGTATTGTTAATAATAATTCATAATAATTAGGAGTGGTAATAGCAGTAGTGGTAGTGGCAGTAGTACAGTTACTATAGCAACTGTAGTATCAGGGCTAGCTCTTGTTGAGCAAAACGTTTTGTCAAATTATCTTCAAAACAAAATACCAATTATTAAGTGATTTAATTTGTATACAACATAATTAATGTTTTTTCAAAATTAAAATGAAATTTGCCAATTGTTCCTGAAATGCACAACTGGCAAATATCAAAGCTATATGAAGCTGTGGGAAGCACAAGTAAAAGATCCCTTGCTGCTAATCGGAAAGAGTAGCCCATGAAGTGGCAACAGCGGGTTTCCTTTTTCAATATCTGTGTGGTCCGTAACCATATGTATGATGCCATATAACCATAAATAAAATGCATTGAGTGCATCGTAAAATAAAACATTTCCTTGTTTCCTTCCATTTTTTCTGTTCTATCCAAAATAATATGACTATTATGTAATAGTCATGTTATACCGTTATTTCAATATGGTTAAATTTTGCAAAACAAGTGCCTCAAGCTAGCACTCAACTGACTGAGCTAAATATCCACCTCCTGGGAGTGGGGGTTGGGGGAGAAAAAAAGTGACAAAGACCAAGAAGTAGGGAAAAGTAGGATCGCTGGATAGCCTGAGTACTGTATAAACTGCAGGGTGTGCATTACCAAATAAAATCCCACAGATGACAATAGTAACATGTGTGGCTAAAACTCCTACCTGCAGCGTATCAATCAACATAAACATCACAAATTCAAATACTACCACCCCAAGCTGGTCATTTCAGAGACTACCTTGGTTCGCACAAAATTTAAGTACTTTTTTTTTTTTTTTTTACAGGTACCCCATACATGTTTCAAGCACAAGACCACTTGACACAGTGGTACTTGATAAAATAAAATTAAATACATTTTTTACCCAGATGAAACTATTCTTTTTACTAAGATTAAAGTTGGGTGCACCACAAAGTTTGACCCAGCCGATGTTATTTGGTTTAGTACTACATGTACCTGCACACACCACAGTGACACGTACCTGTTAGTTTTATGTTGATGGGTATGCCGTCAGGACACTGGCCGCAAACAGACTCCGTGTTGGGGACAATCTCGTTCAACTTGGCGCTGTACATTCTGTACTGAAAAACAGCTCTAGCTTTAAATGCATTGACCCTAGTTTCAGAGCCTGAGAATGGACACTACGTTTAGTGAAGCTACAAATGGATGAAGTTATACTTTTACTTTTACTTTACTTTTTTGTTTAACATGCACATTCAGAGCAAGCTGTTATAGCACACACCTGTCTTAGGCACACACCTCAGCTATCTGAGCTGTCTGTCCAGGACAGAATAGAAATTAGTGTGGTTAGTTGTTATTGTTAGTGAAAGAGAAAAGAGGGTGTAGCGGCCATACACTTACCCAATGAGTCCTTAAAAACTCGCTCTGGGTGGGAGCCGGTACAGGGCTGCGAACCCAGTACCTACCAGCCTGCGAACCCAGTACCTACCAGCCTGTTGTCCGGCGACTTAAGTTATAACAAAGAGTGAGGCTAAAGTACACATATGTGATGTTTAAACGAGGAAAGTACCGTCTAAAAATAACTAGAACTCATCTCGATAACCATTACTTCTCAGACAAATGTGTTTTTAGAATTACGAAAAAAGGCATTTTGGGATATTATAAAAACCTGGATGATCTTAACAACTTCAGGTGTATGAAAATGAATACTGTAGATCCTGAAATTAATGCGATCATAATATTAATGCGAAAAATGCGAGGCCATGATATTCGCATTAATAATATGATGCATTTATTTCTATGTTTTGTCTGTATTAAAACAAAACAATAAAAATTTAAAATTCCGATACATTTAATAAAACAAAACAAACAACATTTAAAATACCCATACGTTTATATAATATAACACAAATGGAGCACAAATCATCGTAGGCGCGACAGTTTAATTACACTGACTATGGGTAACGGAGCCCGTCGATCTTGTCCTAAACGAAAGTATAAACACAACTGGAGCGGTTCAAGATTGTCTACTTGTCTAACAGACCAGCAAGCTGCCAGCCACGTGTAATGATTGCTTTGTCTTTGGCATTATCGTACTGTGTCAGTCTTATAGTTGATTGGTATAGTCACTGACGAAAAAACGTTATTTCAAAGGGAGGCCACTCGCATTAATTTCATGCCGCATTAACGTCTGACCACCGTGACTCGCATTAATTTAGGGACACATTAATTTCAGGATCTACAGTAGTGACAAATGTGTTGTAGCATTTAAAAACTCAGGTCGGTCACTTTAAACTACTGGGTAGCAGTTGTTTGTCAAATTGTAAAATGCAAAATAAAGCTGAATTTGGCATTCTTACTCATTCTGTTTCTCATTCCAGCCAGTGCTCCACAACTGGTGTAACAAAGGCTGTGGTATGTACTATCCTGTCTGTGGGATGGTGCATATAAAAGATCCCTTGCTGTTAATAAAACAAACAAAAAGAGTAGCCCATGAAGTGGTGATAGCGGGTTTCTTTTCTCAGTATCTGTGTGATTCTTACTATATATCCAATGCCATATAAAACGTTAATAAAATGTGTAGAGTGCATCATTAAATAAAACATTTCGGTCATTCTTACATATTCGCTGA
The DNA here is from genome assembly GCA_016106625.1 of Dracogyra subfuscus. Lineage (NCBI taxonomy): Eukaryota > Metazoa > Mollusca > Gastropoda > Neomphalida > Peltospiridae > Dracogyra > Dracogyra subfuscus. The sequence goes on from JAECMU010122895.1 coordinate 24,795, forward strand.
AAAGCAAATTTGAAAATCATCTGTTGTAAATATGTAGATGAATCACCATTTTTGCTTTTTGGTTAAATGAAAGATGAATTTAATGACAGATTTTCTTATAAAATTCAACTAATGGCTAATATTTTATGGGCATCAGCAAATAAAATCATTCAAGCATGTGTGCAGGGAGAAAGATTTGAAGGTCAATAATGCCCCCTCCCCCCCCCCAATCAACCCCGCTATAAATGTTGCCCCCACCAGTGAGCTACATCTCATCCCCCCCACCCCCGGTATATAGTTAAGGACCACCCAAATATCCATTTTACGAAGCGATCTTAGGGCTAAGATCACCTTTAGTGCATAGCTACCTTATTCACTTACGGTGATCTTAGCTCTTAGATCACCTTTAGTACATAGCTACCTTATTCACTTACGGTGATCTTAGCTCTTAGATCACCTTTAGTACATAGCTACCTTATTCACTTACGGTGATCTTAGCTCTAAAATCACTTAGTAAAATGGGGCCCAGTTTCTTTAATGTGTATGATTATTATTACTACCTTGTCGATGATGTAAGGGATGCTGTAGATTTTTATGTATCCCGACTGATACATCACAATGAGCATATCCGTGGTAACCATGGCTCCTGTTTGGTCAAACCCAAATATCTGAAATAGCAATTACACCCATTTTACAATAATTATCATTTTTATTACATACCTATTCAATCTTACTATAGTACTAGTAATAAAGACATTTTCAAACAGTGTGATAAATTTATCTTGTATCACATGTACAACGTTGAGATTGCATAGGACAAAATACATGCAATTTTTGACTATCTGCCATTTGGCATTTAGTTTTTTTCATGGAATACCATACTCTTCATGAGGGGTGGACGCCTCCTAAGTGTGTCTTGTACATAATCTGACATCATGATGAGTGTGTTATATCTTAGCGTATATCATGACATTGATAGATTACGTCATATCGACCCACCCCTCCTGAAGAGTACCGTATTCTATAAACAAGCAAAATGGTAGACAGCAGAAAACTGCATGTATTTTGCCCTATGCAATCTCAGTGATGGCGATGTTGGTGACATTGTTACGTTGTCGTATGTGGAAGCTCTGTCACTGCAATGGGTGTCTGAACAGAATTTTTGGGGAAAATCTAATGGTAATTAAAAAGTAGGAGTGTAATTTATCATAGTTGTTATCAACTTTAGTGAAAACTAAATTTAAAAACCTACTACAAATTAAAAAACTAAAACAAAAATCAGCACAATTTTTTAAGAACGTAGACAAAATAAATCTGACTATATATTTTCAAACAATTCTCAAAACTGCTAGTGCTTTAACCTTGAAGTCTGGTTATCTGTATATCATACCTTTCTGTCTATTTGCTATCTGTATATCATACCATTCTGTCTATTTGTTATCTGTATATCATACCATTCTGTCTATTTTGTTATCTGTATATCATACCATTCTGTCTATTTGTTATCTGTATATCATACCATTCTGTCTATTTGTTATCTGTATATCATACCATTCTGTCTATTTGTTATCTGTATATCATACCATTCTGTCTATTTGTTATCTGTATATCATACCATTCTATTTGTTTTCTGGATATCATACCATTCTGTCTATTTGTTATCTGTATACCATACCATTCTGTCTATTTGTTTTCTGTATATCATACCATTCTGTCTATTTGTTATCTGTATATCATACCATTCTGTCTATTTGTTATCTGTATATCATACCATTCTGTCTATTTGTTATCTGTATATCATACCATTCTGTCTATTTGTTTTCTGTATATCATACCATTCTGTCTATTTGTTATCTGTATATCATACCATTCTGTCTATTTGTTATCTGTATATCATACCATTCTGTCTATTTGTTATCTGTATATCATACAGGGTTGGATAAATACCGTGCCCGGACGCCCGGGGCTACCAGAATTTAAGTCCGGGCAACCATTTTTGACGATGCTGTAAGCCCGGTGGGCTACCGCAAAAAAAAACAAAACAAAAAACAAAAACAAAAAAAAAAACAACAACAACAACAACAACTAAACAAATCGTAACTAAATAAAAAAATTGGGTAAATTATCT
>JAECMU010122899.1:6855-19083 GCA_016106625.1 Dracogyra subfuscus
AGTAATATGTTAGTTTATCCCTGAATAATAAAAATACCCTCAATATTATAACTTTAATAAGGGTATCATTTTTGTACCATCATTATCTTACAAAATGTGGAATCTCGGGGCAAACAAACTGGCTATTAAACTTCAAAACTTGCATCAATATAACTGACATGAAAATATTTGGCCACATTAAAATAAGTTGTCAATTGTTTAATTTTAATGTTTGCAATTGGTGACTTTGGTGAATGCCAAAGCTAGGTAACCTAGAATCTAGTCAATATAAGTTGTTTATATTAATTTCAAGTTTAACATCAAAATGTCTGCTATTTAATTGATCATATGTATCATATAGCCTGATTTTAGTGATGTTTTATCTCATTCAATTAGTTTTTCAGAAATTGATTTCTGTTTTTCATTTGTAATTGTTTCTAACAAAAGGTGTTATATTATTGCCATTCCAGTCATACATGATCATTTAAAACAGATATTGTACTGAAAATTTGTATTGCAGGGCTGTACAGTTAAACAGTAAAGAAATCTGTGAATGTCTCATCAACTCTCTATGTAACATCCAAGCGAAAACTGAGGTTGGTCTGACAGCTCTCCACTTTGCGGTGGCGTACAACCGTTATGAGATCTGTGACCTCTTGCTTCAGAACCGGATAAAAATCAACGTAGCTACCAAATACGGCGTGACGGCAATGACCGTTGCAATAGAGCATCACAATGCTGCCATGGTGAGTCTCCTCATAAAGTATGGCTACAAGCTGGACAAACGCTACAAGTGGAAGGAGACACCTCTGGAACAAGCAATAAACATCCAAGCTGAACAGTGTGCAATAGCCTTGATTCACGGAGGATGTTGCCTGGATCCTCACCGGGGAAAACGATCGTACTTCTACATGGCCATTGATGCAAAGATGACTCATGTTGTAAAACTCCTTGCTGAAATAAAGCCTACTTATTTAAATGAGCAGTGGATCCAGTCCAGTCTTTGGCCCGTTTCCATATATCGCCGACCCGATATTTACAAATGGTTGCTAAAGTCGAAGAATGAACCCAATTCTTTGATGAAACTTTGTCGTGCAAAGATCTTTTTCCTGCTTGGAAAACATCCTACCTCAAAGGTTTCCCTCCTGTCTCTTCCAGAAAAGTTGAAGGAATTTCTGCAGTACACAGATCTGATAAACGAGAAAATATTTGAGCCAACTAGTACTGATAACCAAATGTGTCCATATTACTGCCCAGTCCCATGTTCTCGTGCTGATTGCTCAGAACTGGACATTTCTTCTGAATCAGATACAGATATCCTTGAGTGAAAAGAAAGTTTGTTTTGTTTAACTATACCACTAGAGCATATTGATTTATTAATCATTAGCTATTTGATATCAATTTGTTTTTACATATAGTGTTTAAATAATGTTTAAAAACATCACAACCCATTAAAGCAATATCGTAAAAACAGCCGTTTCTTTCTTTAACTTAGCAACTTTGGAAATCCTAATTGGGAAACTGTAGGGTTGTAATTGGGAAAAGTTTGGTATTGAATTGGGAATTTACATTAGGGGAATGGGGCCTTTCACCGGCCCCAAAATGTATGGTAGATTATACCCTGTATATTATACAAATATTATATTTAGAGCCAGAAATCTGGAAAATGATAAGTATATCTATGATCCAGTAGTCCATACAATGGCAAAACTATCTGTAATCCAGTAGTCTGTAGACTTGTAAATATAACATGGATCCATTAGTCTGTAAAATGGTAAATATATCTCTGTCAAATTGTAAAGATATACAAAAAGTATATAAAAAATCAGTGGTTTTAACAACACACTGACTGGTTATTGAGTTTATCCCCACCTGTCTGCACCACCTCTAATGGCCCATTTGACCCTACATACCTAATGCCAATAATTGTAAATACACATCTGGTCTCATGTTTTATTGCAGCTGTTTCTTTTTCCCCCCGATGTAAATGTTTTTTTCACACTCTACCAGTAACTGTATTGTTTAACTGCCATCTCTAAGTATTTACCATTCAGTAATTACTTATTGATTTGTTAATTAGTTTTTCATTATTTATTGCATGAATCTGTTTAGTTTTACAGTGCATGCCCTTCATCATAGCATGACAAATCGTTAAGCTGTTCCTGAATTAACCATATTTTGTGTGGAAGTTTTGGTTTGTATACACACCACCAACAAAATGTGATTTATTTAAACATATAGTAGAGTGACACCATTGGCACAGCCAGGATTTTATATTTGGTGAGGGGTGGGGGAGGGGGCAACCCACACTATGTATGTATGTATATATATATATATATATCTGTATGTATGATTTTATAAAATTTAATAGTTTGACAAAAAACAAACAATTTATCTATTCAACTGTGCAACATAGGGAGAAAAAATATACTGGTCCCACAAGGTATAACATAATTTGGTGTTTCCCATGTGCTTAATTATGGCACTGCCACAACTAGACTCTTCTGCTGAACAGAGTGGTTGGGGGCGGGGGAGATCAATGTTTTTGAAAGTATATATCTGAGGTAATAGTCGGAAACCTAAAATATATGTGTTTTTTTCCCAACATTTGCACCTCTGTTGATTTGTTTTGCTTATGACAACATTTAATGTATGCTGATCCCGGCGATGTAACAGATTTAATTTTACTATATGTATATTTTTTATTTATAAAAAATGCACATGAAACCACATAATGTTATAAATGTTTTGCGCATATTTTGGACATACCTCAACACAATTCTTTTCTTTTTCTCATGTTTCATTGTGCTTGTATTGCTGTTTTCACTTGTATAAATTATTTATTAATATACATTAACACTATACTGATTTGAAGAATTATTTTTTAAAGTCATATTTGTATTTGTAAAAATATATTTCCAAATTATGCTATAAATGAATCAACATTAACTATGATTATTTGTTTCAGTATGAAATGTGTAATCATGTCATTAGTGTCTTGTTCATTTTTGCAAGCTAAGAGTCCTGTTTGTATGGAGCAGAAAATCTATTTACAATGACATTACAAAAGAAACAAAAAGAAAATATAACTCACTGTCTCATAATTTAGAGAGGGGGGTGGGGGTTGCTTAGATCTGCTACCGAGTACTGATGCAGAATAAGACCCTTGGTTAGTGAAGATGATCTTTCATACGAGATGTGATATGAAACTACTGACTTCATGTCATTAGGACTCAATTCATTTGAAATCTAATTAGCAACTTTTAAAAACATGTAAACAATAATTATAAACAAAAATAAGATCAGGTTAAACAAACGACTTTAAGCCGTTTTGTTTTGTTTTGGGATTTAGAGATTTGAAAATTATATATATTTTTAATAGAAATGGAACAATGGCGAATATTTTAAAGCAAAAATAAAATTAAGCTGTTAACAAGTTTCAAAAATAGTCATTTCGTTAGTTATATATGGCATTGAGAACTGTATACTGTATTTATTATTTTGTACAGTGAGACTGTTATCTTAGCTACAAACTAATTACTTCTATTCGATGCATTTTTTGATATTTAGCGGGCAGCATGGCCCAGTGGTAGAGTGCCCGCCTGATGCGCGGTCGGTCTAGGATCGATCCCCCTCAGCTAACCACTGGGGTTTTTCTCGACATATCCATATGTCCGACGCCGATATAACCGTAATTATAATGTGTTGAGTGCGTCGTTAAAAAAAGACACAAAAGGAAGCACTAAAAGTGCCCTTTTAATACAAGGGACTGCCTAATACAGGTCAGGTTGCATTGTATTGGATGACTGAGAAAGAGAGTAAGGCCAACTTGTGCATAGCAATATATTGTGATTTATGCTAATGTTAGATAATGTATTATATTTAGTTGGTTTTTGTTACATATTAGTTGTAATTGTTATATATAATTTAGAATAGTTATTACTATAATTTAGAATTTTTATTTAAGTACTGTGATAACACTAATTATTCTGTTGTTAGGTATTATGTTGGTATTTACAACTGACGGTATGCAATGGAATGTTTGCAATAGTTTTACCTTGTTTACTATAATATTATGATAGAAATAAAAATAAATTTACCCAATCAAATTGCTTTGTTAATCTTTTTTTAATCTTTGTAAAATACATTTTTATTATCGTTTATTGTTTGACAGGATTATGTTGGGTTTTATTTTTCAGTCCAATCATGACTACAGTTTGTTTTCCGAACGAAATCAGTACACACCTGGCTTTTTCCTGTTTTTTTTTTTAACATTGTCGATATTGAGATACTAAAAAACATTAAGACGTCTAGAAATACATTAGTTATAAAGATATTCATATTCTAAGATAAAAAAAATGTAAGTACATTTTAATAAGGTTGAAATATTTTATTTGTTTGAAAACGTTTTAAAATGCCAATACACTCAGGATAATAATAATGCTAATAATGTTTTTATATATTAATTAAATAAATATAAAATAAATAAATAAATATGTGTACTCTGTCCACAACGAAGAGCTAACACCGATACTCTTTAAAACAAAATCACGCTCTGCATGAAGTATTTTATATAGCATCGTGTCGGAAATTCTTTATCGCCGAAAACGCGTTGCTGTGTGATGTTAGCCTGATTTTTTAACCTGGTGTTGTTCTTAAAGCTGTAATGTTCTCAATCCATGTTTACCTTGAACATATTTTGCGCTGGTCATCTTCAGCCGTTTGCTAGTTAGTTTCAAACAATTAGATTAGATGTAATGATGTCGTCCTCGGTGGGTCATCATAATTTTTATTTTATTTTAAATACACCCACATATTCACCAGTGTTTAAGATTTATGCAATTACCCCCGTCAGTACTCCCTCAAACGTCTATGCTGATATAGAAGTGCTTATTTTAATATTTGCTACAAACGACAAGAGATCAATATTGGCTTTTAATGACTCGACATCTCATCCGATGATGCAGTCTTTGTAGCACTTTGAAATACGTATCCCTAAATCTTTAGTTTCAGAGCCACTCGTGTATACATTCCACAAAGCAGTAAGGGATCTTTAAACTATACCTTCCAACGGACATTCAAATTTGTTTTATTTAACGACACCACTCGAGCACATTGATTATTAATCATCGGCTATTAGAATGTCAAATATTTGGTAATTCTGACTTGTAGTCATCGGAGGAAACCCGCTACATGTTTTCTAATGCAGTAAGGGATCTTTTAAATGCACTTTTCCGCACAGAGGAAAGCACACAACACGGCTTCTACCAAGCTCCATGGTTATAAACCGTACAGTCTAAACTCCAGACTTTAACGTCATGGCAACGCCATTCAAATAGCATTACGTTAAAGTCTAGACTTAGTTTTATAAGCACGGGCCCAGATGTTGTTCACTTGTTGGAACGAGACAAAAACCCAATCAGTTGGAAGTGGTTCGATCCTGCGACGCAAACGTTTCAACGTGGGCAGCATGGCCCAGTGGTACAGTGCCCGCCTGATGCGCGGTCGGTCTAGGATCGATCCCCGTTAGCTAGCCACTGGGGTTTTTTCTCGACATAATCATAATTATGTCCGACGCCGATATAACCGTAATTATAATGTGTTCAATGCGTCGTTAAAAAAAAACAAAAAACAAAAAAACGTGTCAAGCGACACTCAACCTACTGGGCTATATTCCGCCTCCAGCAGACATGACTGTTCATACCACGACCTTTGATATCCCATTGATGCTACAAATAACTATGCAGAAGAGTGGGTGAAAGAAATAAACAAAACAGATGCATTTAACCACATACATGTAATTTATTATCAGTACATTTGACAGGACATAAATAAGCACTAATTCCAACGAACAGGACTGAGATACTTGGTGAAATATGTGTATGAGGCATATATTTGCAGGGTATGAAAACAAACGTTGTATTAGAAGCAAAAGACATCCATGGTACGCAGATTACGTTTACAACACGACACACGGCTAGTACGTCTGTAACAATAATTTTTACTTCTGGAGGTAGTAGGTCAAAACAATCAATGGGTTTGAACATGAAACTAAAGAGGTAAAATAACATGTAAACAAATATACCGGTATGTAAAAATATTTTGAATATTATATATTTTATTTAAATTTATTGGTACTTGTTTATTTTACACTTTCAGCGGTGAGTTGTATCACTTTGGAAACTGTCGCGTGTACAATGTTGTAAAACAAGCTTAGTTTATTGTGCTCTTGACATTTATTATTCAACTTAACACCATTATATTTTAGCCTGCCTTTGTTGATGTATACTAAAATTATAGTCCCATTATCGACCTAACACACGCCAATCACCTGTTAGGGAAAAATATAAAAGTCTATATGATTATTTCTTCCTTTTTTATTGATTGTTGGTTGTAGAAAAAGTAGTTTTATGGAGTAGGTCTTCAGCTATGGACATCGTCGCGTTCACAACAAAATAAGGACCTTTTGTCTCTCCATTCTGTGTTTAATTATAAACCAGATATTAATCGTCGTTTTTTTTCTTCTTTCATTCAACTAATTATGCTTTCTCGTTTGTTTCTGTTGTTTCTTCCAATTTCGCATGTTCCCTGAAAAACAAAAAACAAACAAAAACACGTTTTATTGATTGACTAGTACAGTTATCTTACTGGTTTATTTCATGAGTGAGTAATCGAGTGAATAAATATAAATAAATAAATAAATAAATAATGTCATGTATAGTAGTGTACTTTATGCCATTAACGTGCAGACATTAATAATGTAAATTTTAGTAACGACCCCGTCAGCTAACCACTGGTGTTTTTCTCGACATAACCATATGTCCGACGCCGATATAACCGTAATTATAATGTGTTGAGTACGTCGTTAAACAAAAAACAAAAATAATTTTATTTTATTTTTAGTAACGATGCCTAACAATCTAAGAACAACAGATATTCGCGAAATGTTAACACTAGGTGAACATCGATCTGGAATAGATAACGGCAAATCTATTCTCTGGTTTATTATCTATTCGGATGGACAGTGTATATGATATGATGTCGAATGAATGAATGTATAACGACATCCCAGCACGAAAAATACATCGGCTATTGGGTGTCAAACTATGGTATGATATCCAATTAGTACACAATAACACATCACATCACATAATACAATAGAAAAATGGTATTTCAGAACCTCTAGATTTCTAAAGTTCCTGCGAGGCATACCTCCTGATCTCCTAGTGTCTTGCTCCTTCTATGCTCGTTCGTTCCTAGAATTCATATCCTCTCACCCCCCCCCCCCCCACCTCCCCCAAATAAAAAATCCTAGCTACGACCCTGAACACTATCATGTAAAAAATCTTTCAAAAATGATAAAAAAAATAATGTGTAATAGATGGAATACCCAACTCGCCACTGGGCAATACCGTTTATTACGCACTTATGAATTAATGTCATTCCCTCGCCAAAATGCTCTACTCGGGAAGGATCCCGCCAATTCACTTGTTCAAGATAATAAACGGTATTGCTGAGTGGCTCGTTGAGTATCTCGACATACAGCAGTTTGTTTGAAAGCCACATAACGCACTTCACATAAAAAAAAAGCAATTTGGCCACAATGCTGGGACAAATCCAAATGGATCTACCATATTTCCAAATTATGAACATCGCCATACTTTTAACATAGTGAATGGGTGGTTGACTGGTGTCATTATGAATTATTACCAGTTCACGAGTGAAGTGGAATATGTGCTCTTGATAACTCACTTAACTAACGGTATTTCAATGTTTTAAAGTTTGCCAGGCACGTGTTGTATAGGAGTAGGTTAGGGGTTTAAACACTACTATTCAAACTATATGTGAGTTTTTTCATCTCGATCCCCCCATCCCTCCCTAAATACTTTGCTCGTCACGGACTAGACCCTCCCCTGCTAAATTGCATGCGCACACGCCAGCTTGCACCCAAGTAATTTATTTTATATTTACGAATCCTCATCATATGGCTTTACGTCGGTCTTCTGTTAACAAAGGAGACCTATAAATATTGACAACTTACCCAAAATATATTCTTCCTGATTGGTCTTTTGCTAGTCTCTGAACAGCTTTTTCAAGTTTCTTTTTGTCGTACGGGACCGCGAGTTCCTAAAATCAGAACATGAAATACATGTATTATATTAGTACAATCGCGCATTATAGTTTTCAGGCAATGAATGGTTAGGAAGCAGCAACTAGATATATAATGAGTGTACCCTTATTTCTATAATTTGTCTCCCAAAAGAACCAAGCCCCTGTAGGCGTTCTAGGAGCGGTGGTGCTGGGAGTACGGACCCAAGTTCCGCTAAACGTGTTTATCGAATGAATATATCGATATTGCATTCGCCCTTCACTTGATAAGCAAGTTACTTTTTCGTAGAGGTAAACATACAGACATATGTATGCAGACGAAACGTATCTGATGTCTATAACGTGGTAATACTGACCTTTCATCTAAAAGGAATTCTGCGAAATTAACTGTCTCACCTACCATAAATTGATTCAGGTAATAAAAAAATAATTTGTGATGTAACATTCATCATTGATCTAGTTCTTAAAATATATGAAATATTAAAAAAAAAGTTTAATAAATTAAAACCAACAACAACATTACATGCACTGAAATATAAACCAAATTTCATTATCTAAGACTTATAGTGTGTGAGACCTTGACATTGGGGCAAAACGAGGAACAATGCAAACGTTGACGCCGTTGGATGAGTAATACCAATATATCTCGTCTTTTAACTTGGTCAAGGCAAAACAAAAATCAGCAAAAACAACTGCTGCCGCTACGCAAGACACTTCTAATTAACGACAGCCTTATTTTATAAACAGCTTTCACAATACAATAGGCGTACGGGCTCCCATTTTTCTCCGAATTCAACGAAAATGCCGGAATCTGGATAATTACATTTATTCATATTAGCATTACTGTCAGACAGGTATATAAGGTTGTAAATGAATCACTGCGCCTTTTTACATGAATTACAAATAATATTGTTGATAGACTGATGGAAATACATGGCGAAAAGGTTCCAGAGAAGTTAATTTTGCCCGAATTTGAGGATTTGCTCCAACTCTGTGTCATACGCTAGACAGTAGTCCAAAGACATGCCAATTTGGGGTTGAAGTGTTCAAAATTCGGAGAATAGTTGTTCTCTGTGGATTTTGACTATGTAGTGTGTCTGGATCGATAATCCACCGGGTGCCACCCGGGCACCATTGAGTGTTGAATACCATTATGGTACATCTCAGCTTTAAATGTCACCATTGCCTTTATCACCATCATTGGAGAAACACCCAAGTGGTAATTCCGCCAGACTACAGAATACAAATTGTGAAACACTTGTTCTAACGAGAAATAGCCCATCAAATTCATAGAGAGGAACTGATCATACAACTGGTATTTGTTTTAAAAAGACACGAAAACGTAGAAGAACAAAGAAGTGTAGAAAACTACTTACATCTAATGCTGTAATAAACTGTTCAGGCGAAACACTTAGTTGATTTTCAACATCATATCTTTTTAAGATGTCTATTAAACGCATGTCATTAACCACAATGTGCTCCTTAAGAATAATCACTGGTTCTTTATTCCTTTTGAATGGTTCTATAGCTGTCTTGCCGATATCGGTAAGAGTGTTCCCCGACCTCATCGCGGGGCCATGAATCACTTGAAAGTGAGGCTTTTTTAGTTTAATATCTTCTACCACTCGGAGAAATTCGAACTCGACCGGAACATCCTATAAACAGAATTTATAAAAGTCAAAATAGGAGGACATTTATTTGAAGTGTGACTATTAAATGAGAGTGCATTCATGTGCTATAAAGTCTGACTACAATGTGTTTTCTAGCTGTACGACTTGTAGTTCGAATTTGTAGTGTAATAAACGGTTATTTGGTACCTTGGTGCTTGTGAAAAAAGGAATTCAGTAAGTAAAAATAAGGTCCTGGAAACCTGTTTTTATAAAACAAACATTATTATGTTATTATGAACATATTTTGGATGTTAATTCGTATCTATATTTACAAACAATGAAGTTTAATCTTATAAACCACATTTGCCATTAAAATCCAATCACGCTATCCTGGACACACATCTGAACTATCTGGACTGTCTGTCCTGAACAGTGGATAAGTGGTTATTTGTTAGTGGTTAATAAGAGAGACGCCAGTGTAGTAGCCTTACACCTATCCATCGAATCGTTAAAGGTGAGAGCTGGACCCGGGATGCGAACCCAGTCCCTACCAGCCTTAGGGTCCGATAGCTTAATCACTACACTATCGAAGCCGGTACATCATTTAATACATATGACATTTAAACCATATAAGCACCCATGTGTCAGAAAGCAAAGAAAGAAAAGGAAATTATGTTTATTTCATGGCCACTCAAGCAGACCAGTTTAAATTACGGCTCTTTCAATCAGACAAACCAGTAATTACATTTGTTATGTGTGTGTGTGTGTGTGTGTGTGTGTATGTGTGTGTCCATTACTGTCCATTATCGAAGCTATTAAAGTGCTCTTAGTCACCCAAAAGACGTAAAACACTCACCGTAAGATCCAAGAGTTCCATCTCGCTGTTCTCAGAATTGTGTATTGCCGTAACGAGAGCTATTGCACCTGCAGAGGTGATCAGATTGTTGCCCATCTGAACCAAACATTAAAACAGCTAATTATTTATTTCATTAGCAAAAATGATAGAGAGAGAGAGAGAGAGAGAGAGAGAGAGAGAGAGAGAGAGAGAGAGAGAGAGAGAGAGAGAGAGAGAGACCTGCAACTTCCACACAGACTATTCCAACCGATATAGCAACATAACATCTTTTATATGCACTTTCCTACAGGCAGGACCGTATATACCACGACCTTTGAGTTAATAGAAGTGGGTCACTGGTGGAAACGAGAAAAAACCCAAGTACATGGAGGACGATCGATCCTGTGACCTATCACACCGCAGATGAGCGCTCTACCACTGAGCTATATACCGCCCTTTACTGAAATAAATACTTGACAAAATATCTTCATATTTAGAAGTCAAGAATACCATACAAAAGATAATCGATGAGAAAGATGAAACACATGTCCGACCAAAAACAAAAGAGTACCCACCCACCAACGCATCAATCCATCCACCCGTCCGTTCATCCATTCATCCGCCCGTTCGTTCGTTCGTTCATTCATCCATCCATCCATTCCTTTTTCCAGTGAATGTCCATAAACGTTAATAACATAGTTGAATGGTTAAATTTAATATGTTTTACATATTGATAATCTATGCCAATGGATACATACCCGCAGTATTTTCAGCGTATCATTTGTAGAAAGTGCTTGCGCCATCTTGTTTGCTACCGGAAGTGTGAGTCTGTTTCCGCTGACGTCGAGCTCGAGTAGTGTCTCATGAGCTGACAAAGCGTCTGCCAGCGCTAGTCCACCCTCGGTGCCAAACCCGTTCCACGCGAGTCGACACACCTTCAGATGCATGTTTTCCTGTCAAAATCAACAATATCGTCATTTCCAAAGTTCTAATCCACAGGCCGGAAAAGTCCAGGTAGACTTTATAAATGCCACAAGTGTGTAAATCTGAGTTATTAGGTCAAATGATCCTTATACACCATCATCTTTTCCTCCAATGGCTCTGGCTATCTATTGGCAAGATATTATGGAATATACCTTCATATTCTGTGACAAAACTGAATACTGCATGTCACACAATATTAATCCCGAATAAAAGAAAATCAACAGATGAGATGTATGTAAATATGTATTCTAATACTACAATCTAAGTTATCTGTAACATTCATTCATGGGTCCTTCAATGTAAGTGAAAGAAAGGATTTTTACTGTAATTTCAGATGCCGACTTAAACCCGACAAAAACATACACTCACCTTGATCCCTTTTGCAACAGCAATTGCTCCTTTTTGACGTAGGCGGTTCCAACTAAGGTCAAGGACATCAAGTAAATCGTTGGATCCTTAAAAAGCAAGCTATGACTTCAGGTTCTGACTGGCTTACTTACAACTAGTGACGCACTATCTACATGTTTGAAAACGAATCTGGTCTACAACGTAATGTTACAGGATAACAGTCCGACACCAACCATAAACCAAACAAGAAACCACAAAATATGTTCAAATATCCCATACGCATATTTAAAAAACTAAGCTATTCAACCATGCTTGGTAAAGATAATGTCTCAGCATACATGTATGTGTGTATTTATATATATA
>JAECMU010122899.1:24948-35449 GCA_016106625.1 Dracogyra subfuscus
GTGTGTGTGTGTGTGTGTTTGTGTGTGTGTGTGTGTGTGTGTGTGTGTGTGTGTGTGAACTGTTTTGGGTACTTCTATGCAATAATTTTTGGATATGCGGAAGGAGCTTGGCCTACTCTTTCGAAGTAAGTCTGAACAGTTTGTATGAAGGTACAACAGATACCAATGGGCATTAAAACTATAGAAACGTGGGAAACATACTTTCAGTACAAGTGCAATGGCCTTGACCTCATCAGGAGAGAGATTGTGGTACCTCATGGTGATGTTTTTGTCATTGATGTGACGTAGGAAGTAGGAGACCGGTGTGATATCAAGGTGCTCACAGATTTTAAAATACAGACTCTTAGTTGGATCACTCTCATCATCGGGATCTAAATATAATAATAAACATTATTAAGGATGGAAATCTCTACATGTTCAAACAAATATATATATTTGTTTTTCTCAATACATATTCCGGAGAAGCATGATTCCCTGTACATTTCCCGCATACGCGCCTGCAGGAAGTCTTCTAGTAATTCAGATTGTAGGAACTGTTTGCCTTCACGTGCCTATGGTCCATGCTAGGCTGAATATGTGCACTTTGTTTGAGCATATATATTGAAATTGCATGAATAGGTTGTCCATGTTTTACTTTACATTCATGCGAATGGGTTTACTATATATCTCGCAGGGTGCTTAAGATAGTCGGGATGTATTAGTTATACCTAGACCCAACGCATCTCAAGAGATCACTTTTTAAAATTACCACCCCCCCCCCCAACCATAAGTAATTCCAGTTCCTCTTTAGTACGTATAAACATTTCTGAGTACGTAAAACCACAATCCAATCATTACTTTTAAAACAACGTAAACAAATCCAACGAAAAAAAAGGGGATGCATTTAACTGTCTAAAAAACACATTTTAAATGTATGTGTCTTGCTCATAACGAACACTTAAATTTAAGAACTTACATTCGTTTTCTAGATCTGTATCATAATCTTCATCTTTCAGTTCAATGTTGACCAAGGTCATTTGACTTACGGCATCAGTATCGGTATTTCCATACATATTCTCGCTCTCAAGTTGATTAGCCTCGCCTTCTTGTTGGTGAGACTCATCTTCTGATTGGGGAGACTCGCCCTGAGGTGGGGGAGACTCGTCTTCTGGTTGGGCAGACTCGCCATTAGTTTGGTAAAGTTCGCTATCAGTCTCCTCAACTTGTGCATCCTCTTGTACCTCAGTTATTAAAACACTGTCCGACTCCTCTGTGTTTACCTGAGGCAAGTCAGGCTGCTGGGAAACAGGTGTTCGGGAAAGCACAGCGTGAGTATTCTGGGCGGGAAGTCGCGACGATAGCCGAGATGAGTCGTCACTGGCTTCTTCATGTTCCACTAGTGTTTCTTCTTCCTCGTTTTCATGCTGTTAATTATATATATATATACCAATTACCAATACAATACCACAATTACTGCATTAAAAAAAAAAAACATCTTTCATATAGTACATATGCATAGATACAATTTCATAACCACTAGATACAATTCATAATCATTACATGTATACCAATTCATAACCATTACATATCATTTAATAACCATTATATATCACTTCATAGCCAACATATACCATTTCGCGCCCTCATTCGTGTTTATAACAGAAACTGTGCAATTCACCCCACTCGTTACACGTTTAAACACTATTCATCAACAAAGAATTCACTAATCAGATTAAAGATATTATCTCAGTTACACTTATGTAAGAAAGTTAGAAAACTGATGCTCATTGATGATATCATAATCTATGTTTGTGATTACATTCATATAATTATCGGGGGCTCTGTTCTGAGTCATATGTGAAGTTTCCTGTTGCTATGACAAATTTTATGCCAGTTATATATAGCAAGTTCAACTGTCGTGGAATATGCCAAAAATAATTATTTCTAACACATTTTAATGCTTATGTCCAATTCAGATCGAGCTGCGCTTTAAACCTGCTAAAATCTAACAGATGCTCCAAACAGACCAGTAAGCACAGAATTCATTGGTAGTGTTACAGTATTGGCGTTACGTGGCATATAGCAATATGCTAGGAGTATGGTTCCATACAGATATTGATCGTCGAGTTTTATTTACTTTTATAATTCAGTATCTTTTCAGCCGCTATAACTGAGTAGTATGTTTTACATGAGTTAAACATATTAGATCCCCAGCCATGTGCGGATGGATGACATATTTAGGAAGGGCCAAAATGTTTAATACAAAAAACACAAGAATCCTCTCCGAAATAAATACTCTAGGACAAAACTGTTGTAAACCGTATATTTTATCTAGTTACACATATTGCCATTTCAGTGATAACATTATAGACCTACATCTACTGAAGCAGTAATCTTTTAAATACTCCTATACTGAGTACCAGTCCCACTAGATGTGCTTTTGGTCAGTATTTCCGTTTTGATTCGCGTACAAATAAGATAAAAGGGTTTCTGGACATTACAAACATTTTTTTTATGTGCAGTTATTGACAATGTGCTGATGTGTCGTTAAACAAATATATCCTGTTCTTCGGTTACCATGATATAAAGTGGAATGGACATAGCTCGTTAAGGTAAAGAAAATAGTTATGATAGGATCTGAAGCCACTGGACTGAGTTAAATAAAAATCCGAAGATAACAGTACCTACTGATGTAGAGAATTATATAGATTAATGTCTTCGCGTGTAATAAACCGCGGCACTGCCCTGTCATATAACAGACTTGTCGTTTTGCTTCGCTCATGTGAGGCGCGCTACTTAAACTCTTCATGTAACATTCGTGTTGGGTTTGTACCAAACAAACACCATCATATCAGAAACAAGATTCTTTGTTACTAACAGTGTTAAAGTAAATAAATAAGTTGCATATTAATAGAACCACAACCAAAATCTTTAAAATGGCGTCAATTTGAAAAGTTAAAATCGTGTAGAGAGAGAGAGAGAAAGATACAAAGAGAGAGAGAGAGAGAGAGAGAGAGAGAGAGAGAGAGAGAGAGAGAGAGAGAGAGAGAGAGAGAGAGAGAGAGAGAGAGAGACAAAGACAAATTTCCATAAGTTATAGTTAAATCCATATTAATATTTTACCCAAACATTATTTGCAAAATGTTTTAGCCTTTATAGTAGGAGAACAGGCTTTTACCAGAATTATTCTCATATAAGGCCACTTCTGTACACTGGCGTTTCCGTGTATATATCAAGTGATTTCGTCTACTACCAGCTATTATTTAGTTGTTTGGATTCTGACAAAGGTATATGTCCACAACAACAGAACTACGTGGACATGGCCATTCTTCGTAATATCAATTATTCCGTTCCTAACAGCTCCATTCTGTTCTGCTGTTTGACTGTAACGGACTCCACGGAGTGCATAAAGCCATACGCTGTTTCTGGTCTATTAACCAAGTATACTAATCTTGATGGGGATTGCGACTTTATGGACTGGTTCTTAACTCGGACAAAATCAAATAATATAATCCGGCTGACCAACATCGGGGTAAGGTCACAAAATGGGTAACCATATGAATACAACTACGGGCGTCCACGTCTACGTCCACACACCAGTTTCCACGGATAGCCCAGATTATGTTTGGATTGGTGACCGCCCGATATCATCATACTACTTTACAACTATGGTTGTGCTGTCTTGTTAAGACAGAATTGCATAGCGTATTTGATCCTGTTTGAATTCTGGATGTTTCTGAACATTGAATAGAAAATTGGCACGTGAATAGAGTACAGGACCAGGACCTGTCTGAGCTACCACTTTAAACTATGTTCAATATAAGCACAGTTGTTTTTATCAATCATTTGTTTTGTAAATAGGTGTCCGACGATGACACCGACTAGGAGTGGGGGTGGGGGTGGGAGGTGATTGGTGGAGCTATAATATTATATTAATTTGTTTTTTTAACTAGGGGAAGCAATGCATTATTTTTATAAATTTGAGGGGGCAGGGCCTGTGCTCCAAAATCTCACCCTGCTAGACGCCTATGTACGCTCCTTAATTTAGTAACTGAAAAGTAAAGAAATACTTGGTGTCTAAGATGTTTAAAACAACATCAGACCGATAGAGAAAAAGAGAGGAAATCTTTTGCCACCAAAAAGCAGCAAGATTATATGGAAATGGTTCTTAAACACCCCCCCACCCCCATCTTTCATGCACCATAATAATCACTGTGACGGACAACTGCTCTGACAGGTATAAACCATAGTCCCTCAACCTACCGGTGTACGTCTTTGTTAGACTTAATCCCGTGTCACGGGGTACACATACTGGCCATATTAACATTATAGTGTGTGCCAACCCTGTATTAATGCACCCCTGTGTTATAACTGTAGTGGGCAATAACAGTGGTATATATACGAGTTGAGATGAAACAAGGCTATTTAACTGAAACACAATTCATTGTGACTTCATGGTAATGGTTCTGAGCTGATCTATGCACTCACGTTTGGTGATATATCAGATATATGCAAGGATCGATCTGAACTTTGTTTAGACTTGGCATTATCAGTATAAAGAGTGATTGTATCTGGGTCTTTTGTATTTCCTTTATTTCATCTTGCAATCGTATAAGGGAGGAGTGTACTTAGAGGTCGTGTGAGTAGTCCAAGAAGCTAAAGGGGTATTCATCACTCACTTTCTACACTAAGTGTCATAATAGTCGCTCTAGTATAAAAAGGCACTAAAGACACATTTCTATTCTGTTCTGAGTATGGTATATTAAATTTTATTTGAGTTAATTTTATTACAATGGTTAAAACTATTATTAACAATCGAATTTCTTCCCCCCCACCTCTCTCTCTCTCTCTCTCTCTCTCTCTCTCTCTCTCTCTCTCTCTCTCTCTCTCTCTATTTCCTCTGTCTCACAATGTATGCCTTAAAATCTCTCCATCTCTCTTTGTCTCTCGCTCTCTGTTTTTCTGTACCTGTCTGTCGCACAATCGTACAATAGCTGTCTTTTTTCTGTCTCACAATCGTTCTGTCTTATAAACATTGTCTCTATCAAACATTCTCTCTCTCTCTCTCTCTCTCTCTCTCTCTCTCTCTCTCTCTCTCTCTCTCTCTCTCTCTCTCTCTCTCTCTCTCTCTCTCTCTATCAAGCTGTCTCACAATCGTTCTCTGTCTTACAATGTGCATGTGTGCTTCCTTTCTCTTGATCTCCGAGTTTCCACATTTCCACATAATCTATAATCACTTGCCGGTACAAAGCTTGAAACGTAATTAAGGTGGTAACGGCAGTCACGCCTGTGATCAGTAAATCCCGACTTTGTTAGTGAAATCCACACTGAAATCCGCTTTTACCGTTAAATATTCCATAACTGTCATGGAACCCCGTGGCCTCACCGAGAGGTGACATTACTACACGTACAAGACCTTACCCGTTCTGTCAATACAATCTAGCTTAAGAGATTGCCATCTGTAACTTAACAAGAAAAAGAAAAAATCCAGTAAAGATTTATTTGTGCGAAACAAAAGGGGCATGTAATCAAACCTACATGAGCCACTTAATTAAGCAGCCACTTATCTAGAAAGCCTCATTTTGGAGTCAATAACTGGCCGTTTAATACGGCGTTGTGGTTTATGTTTCGTTTTTTGTTTAATTCTTTTATTATTATTTGAATTAAATACTGTGCGTAAAGCACTACCGAGTATTGCTCCTGTGACGCATAAAAATAGTTATTCATTGGTTTTGTCTGATTATTTAATAACTCGGTTTATGCTGTTAAATTACACATTGCAAGCCAAAATATTATTGAGAATTTCTACCTGTTTTTAAAATCATATATCAATTAATTTTGTCGCATGTGAAGGTTTTTGATCGATTAGTTTTGTCTGACTGTTTAATATCACAATTTATGATCTTAAAGTTCATACTGCGCAAAAACATCGAATTTCTATTCATGTTTCTAACATCATTGACCAATATGTAGTTAATGAGTTATTTTAACAAAGGACATAATCCACACAAAAAGAGAGGTTAATTCTAATTTAGTTTGAAAATATGATCATATGCACACTGTGCTATTAATATTTACAAGAATAATAGACATATAACTAGGCTCTACGGTTCTCAGAGCCTATATATACACACACACATATAAATTGTTCAGCGGGCAGCATAGCCCAGTGGTACAGTGCCCGCCTGATGCGCGGTCGGTCTAGGATCGATCCCCTTCAGCTAACCACTGGTTTTTTTTCTCGACATTACCATATGTCCGACGCCGATATAACCGTAAATACAATGTGTTGAGTGCGTCGTTAAAAAAAGAAAAAAAAACCCCAAAAACCCAACAATTGTTCGGAAAAGTACACTATTCAGCTAGAAACATAATAATCATGAATATCATACTTGTTATCAAATTGAATTATGTATACAAAACCATAATGCAGGAGACAAAAATCCGTTCATTTTTAGTTAATGTTAAATTAAAAAAATTGTACAAAACAGCTTATGGTAGCGAGCGTTGTTTGAAGAGGAACATACATAGAGTATATTTCAAGTCGCGTAATCAACGAGACTCGCCTTTACTAGTAGCTCACGTCGTGAGATTTTACACACTAAAACAAACATCAGGTGTTCAGGCGAGTGTGTGAAAGGAGGGGTTTCGAGGATCAATCCCCCGCTCTGCAACTTTTTCTCTTTTTTCCAATATATTTTCTGGCGAGCATGACCCGTCCCCCTATATACTTAACTTGTTACAATCTAGACCTACCCCTGCATAAATTCCCCTGGCGCCTGATGTTAGATATAACAAAAACAAAGCACACCATGATGTTTTGTAATATAAATGCAAAACAAGGACATTTTGCTGAGACATAATTTTACTTCCCTCATTCAAAATTAATTCCCATAAAAAAATAATTCAATATTAACATATATCAGGAGAAATGTCAATCTAAGATAATGATATTATATTTTTAATGTGTACATGAATGAACTTTTAACATTAATGCCATTTATAAACCTAACATGTATATATGTATAGATAGGAACGCGAAACCTGCTTCTAATTTGTAATCGGTCCTTATACAAAAAAGGTATTTATGTTTCTATGTAGGTGAGAATGAAAACATATCAATTCGTCCTGCATGTATAGTTCATGACACAGCAAACGGCGCATACATTTATAGCTTAACTATTCACCTGAATACAGGACAGAGGGGTACGAGTTCAAAATGGTTTTATATCTAGTTGAAAGGCGATATTAATGTCACATATTCTGTCTACTAACATATCTTGATCTCACGGTAGCATACAAGAAAAATGGCTTAGAACTGCTGCTTTCATATGAGAAAACAAGTTCAGCTTAGCCGTTGAAATTGCACTTCGTTTTGTCAGAGCAGATTGTTCTCTCACTTGTATTAGTCAAATATGTAATAAAACTAGGTCACAAGATAACACATTTAAACCTGAAGGAAACCGTATACACATACCCAGCGTCGTAATTGTCATAGTAACGAAAGGGAGATAATACGAAAACTTACCAGAACATCAAGACGTACAAACCCTGCCACAGAAGAATTAGCAACACCGGTGGGGTCTGCTAGTGACGTCATCTTATTGTTTGATTTTTGTTGTATTTAAAGCACAGCGTTAATCCAAGTTTTTCATCTTGTTCTGTTTGTTTATTTCCAACTAAGATACATAATGTTAGCTGACAGTTCACAACTTTGTCCTGAGTAACTCCGTTTTCCCTTCTCCGTTGAACTCGTGTAAGGTGATCATCTAACCTTTGTCAAAAACACAAACACACATGCCGTTGCTTGCTCATGGTTGAAACCCGAAACTTGTTAAGGGGTGACCAAGTGAATGAATGGGCAGGTAGTGACGACAGCCGATTGTGTGTGGTACTTAATGCATATTAATACGCGACGGCCCCCAGCAAATAAACACCCACATGCGCATACATGATACAGAGTTTATTTGCAATGTGAAAAAAGACGGAGCGTCCAGATAATAATATAGCACAGCAGAGCGTCGTCAAAGGAAACAAACCGACCTCGCAGAGACAGACGTGAAATTCTGTGAAGGTGTTTGTGTGGCGTATATTATACGCGCAGACATTTAGGCCCCTGTAATCAATATCGATATCGTTATTCAAACCTTATGTCAAGTTTTGATTTAATGGTGGTATATGAAACGAGCCGCTTTCTTCAAGCAGGTGTGTTTTCAATGTCGAAATAATATTTGGCTAGTTGTTGAAGAGAAAAACAAATCATTTAAAATATATTTGTTCGAATGCTCCATTTATTAACTCCGTTATGTATTATGCCGTGTCTTTGTTGTTATAGTCGTGTTGCATACCGTTCGTTCTGGATGGCGTGCTGTTATGTGGCATAGTGTAGCTTGGCGGTTTGCGATATAGTAGTGTAATGAAGGTGCGGATCCAGTAGCGTGCTGAGGGTGTGCACCCGCTCGAAGCGATATCAAAATCCAACATTTAACGGATAAATTACTGCCATGATTTTGTTTCTTTACAGTAGGGGAGTTGTAATATTTGGATGTTTCTGTAGATGATTTCCCATATAATAAATAAAAGGAAAGGAATGTGTTTAATGACGTGTCAGATCATTTTAACCTACTATATTGTCTGATATGATTAGGGGACAATGCATTATTTTCAGAGTTAGGGAGGCTATACCCCTTGTCCCCTCCCGCTTCCGACGCCTAGCGTATATAATTTAGTGTTTGTCAGTTCAGTTATGAATATCAATGATGACTCCCCTATTGTCTTAAATATAAAACAAGGAAATGATAAATACTTCAAGCTCTAGCAGATATCTCTCATAACAAGCCTACGCTATAATCTTTTAATAACACGATATGAGGACCCGATGAACATATATTTTGGCATAAGCCATATAAATCCTATTCACAAAGTAGGTTATAGGAGTTGCACACCCTGGTTGCAACAAGTGAAAATGAACACTATATTTGGTTAATCTACAAACCTATAACACAGGGCCCCTAGCGACTGAAAACGACGACGGGCGACCGAAAACCCACAGTAAGGTTGCCCGCCTGGCGACCGATTTTTTTCTCGTGTTTTCTCTTATAATCTTATAATATTGTGGGTTTTTTTAGAAAATATTATTTGGGCAAGTGAAAATAAGGCCCGGGCAAATGAAAATGCTGTCACTCCACTCGATTCGAAATATATATTACTTTCCGTAGTTACTTCCATTGTTTGCTTAGACGAAGCCATTATGACGTCGATTAGTTTTCGTGTTGCCATAGCAACAAAACAACATCAGAATTTGATATCTGTTTTCCGGCAGAATAACAATTTCCTCACTAATTAAATCACTAATGACCCCCCCCCCTCCCTTCCCAGCACATTGACGTGCACTCAAGCAGGGCATTACATATGCATGTAAAATCACGTTGTTGATGTCGTTTACAAGATATGTTATAAATCGATTTAACAAAAAAGATGCCTTCTAAATCTAGAACTCATTTCCTGGGAAGGAAATCGGGTTTACATTCATAGACAGCTAGAGCGTTGTATACCAACCACCGAGAGAATGATATTTTATCTGAACCATAGGAAAAATACTACAGCACACTAATGGGACATAACAAAATAATTGCTGTGCCCCAGCCCCCCACCCCCGTCCTCCAACCATTTGGTCAATTCAGGAACAGCCACAATGCTTGGGCGTTCACATATTTGTTTGCGTTAACACGGAAAACAATACCCAAACATAAACATTTAAATGGTGTTTTGTGCTTAGTCTTAGGTAGCAGACCACAGTTATTTGTGAATCTTCAGCTGAGATTTATGCATACCAGCCCATGACATCCTAAATGTCCACCTATGACTTAAAAATAAAGAAACATACAGGTATTTTTAGTCTCAAGAAAAATTACAAAAACGGTCATAATTATAAAGATGACTTATTTTAAATAGTTTTATTTAAATATTTGTGTTACTTTCATCATAATATGTCCAAACTGCATGTTTTTAGGTGTATTTTGGATAATGTTCACGCCTATACAAACCACACCCAAGCGGGTGTTGGCAGATATCACACACATATATATATATTTATGGAAACATTGCTCACGAAACCTTACAAAACCCCTCATTTGAATAAAGGTTTAGCTAGTAAATGTTTTCACAAAATCACCAAACATTATCCTGGCCCTATTTTGTCACAAGGAAAACCCGGTGTATGAATACCAAGCCTCGTTACAGCTAAACCGTTTACACTGTTGACGACAATCAATTGTCATTTTTTTCTTCAAAATAACTCTAAAATAACTGTATCACTAAGCTTAAGAATTTATTTCCTATTCCAAATAATTAACCTTCAAACATGGATCTGTGCAAAAGGGAACACAAGGGAACTAACTGTGTACTGCCACCTTATTAATTACGCGTGTACATTATAACACATATACAATGGCTAATTACTTTGTCATAGCTTACGTATCAAAGACGGGTCCAGTACGGGACCATGTACCCCCCCCCCCCC
>JAECMU010122939.1:0-18817 GCA_016106625.1 Dracogyra subfuscus
ACTAAACAGGTAACATGTTGTTTTACACATCGTTGTTTTGAATGTCATCTATTAACAGCGATAATTTTAATGATTACTAATATAATTGCTAGTAAATATACTAATTTTCTTTTGTATCGAAACAAGAATATTTCCTTGATTGCGAAATGTTTGGTTTCGTATTGAAACCAAAATACTTCCTTGATATTGAAATAGTAGCAATAGTACGGGTGTTTAATCACTTTAATACCTTAACCGTAGTGACAGGTAGGTAGGTTTATTTTTATACTCAAAACAAAATACTTGGACATTCACCTTGATTAATAAGTATTTTAATCGATTCGTTCAACACGGGAAATACATGTTTTGATAATTAATTATTGAGTTTGGGTTGCAGAAGCTCGTCAGGAAAGCTCGTTGGGGGAGGGGGGGGGGTGGGGTGGGGGAAGGCAGCTAATGAGCCCATGTTCTTCAGTTTTGTTTGATCAATCCAGCTCCCCACCACCACCACCCTATAACATAAATGTGTGTCCAGATAATTATACTTGAACGTGACTAAACTAATAATAATAATAATACTCCGAATATAACTGGAACGTATCTCAGTGGCAAAGCGCTCGCCTAATGGGTGGTTGGTTTGGGATCAATCCCCGTCGGTGGTCTCAATAGGCTATTTCAGACAGACAGAGCACTCTGACTGGAATATCAAAGGCCGTGGTATATGCTGTCCTGTCTGGAATGGTGCATACACAGATTCCTTGCTACTAATTGAAACATATAGCGGGTTTCCTCTCTAAGACTCTATGTCAAATTTACCAAATGGTTGAGATTCAGTAATCAATGATTAATAAGTAATTGTTTTCTAGTGGTGTTGTTAATCGAAACAAACTTTAACTATGATCCAAAATGCATTGTACGTTGGTAGTAAGATAAACCGTTTCACAGAAATGTGTCAAGCACCTTTTTTCTATCATGATTGTCTAAACAAATGTTTATCATACTCGTGTCCAGCCTCAAATATGCCGAAAACATATTGTTATCTGAACGATAAGTCTGTTGACAAACAAAACATATTTTAATTGTGTTCAGTTATAACATAGCTTTCACAGTACTGTATTTCACAACTCTACATTGAAAGCTGCACAACATTCAGAAAAGATACGAATGAATGAATGAATGAATGAATGTTTAACGACACCCCAGCACGAAAAATACATCGGCTATTGGGTGTCACACTATGGTAAATGCAAACAAACAAAGCGATGATCAACATCAATATAAAAATACAATGAATGAATGTTTAACGACACCCCAGCACGAAAAATACATCGGCCATTGGGTGTCAAACTATGGCAACAAATATAAAAATTCAAGATCAAGACAAACACACAGTGTAAAGGACCGTGCAAAAAATACAAATACAAATATCAAATTTTTTTACGGACACAGAGTTTTACTAAAAATTTCAAGTTGTGCTGTATTGGCCATTCTCAAAGAGAATGTTACACCCCTGCACCACGATGAGGTTACAGCACGCGCAGGGGGAAAAGATACGAAAACCGTTAGTACTAATATACTTCATGTTAGGATATATGTAGTAATGGCGGACTAGAATAGAAGTTGCGTGTACAGTTTACAAAAACACGTTGTATTAAGGTTGGGATTATTAGATAAAGATATTATTACCCTCGTGTATTTCGGTATCGTCAATATCATATATTAGGAATAAAAATAATGTATTATGCTCGCCAATATCATATAATATTATTAGGAATAAAAACAATGTATTTAGCTGGCCAGACGCTCACATAATACAATTGTTTTTCCTAATATGTTATGAAATTGACGATACAGAAAAATTACTCTTGTAATAACATTTATGTGTGTCTCTGTGTGTGTATGTGTGTGTGTGTGTGTCTGTGTGTCTGTGTGTGTGTGTGTGTATGTATGTGTGTCTGAGTGTATGTGTGTGTGTGTGTGTCTGAGTGTGTGTCTGAGTGCCTGTGTGAGTGTATGTGTGTGTCTGTATGTATGTGTGTCTGAGTGTATGTGTGTGTGTCTGTGTGAGTGCATGTATGTGTGTGTGTGTGTGTGTCTGTGTGAGTGCCTGTGTGTCTGTATGTATGTGTGTCTGAGTGCATGTGTGTGTGTGTGTCTGAGTGTGTGTGTGTGTGTCTGTGTGAGTATCTGTGTCTGTGTGTGTGTGTGTATGTGTGTGTCTGAGTGTGTGTGCCTGAATGTGTGTGTGTGTGTCTGTGTGAGTACATGTGTGTGTGTGTGTATGTGTGTGTGTGTGTGTGTCTGAATGTGTGTGCCTGTGTGAGTGCCTGTGTGTGTATGTGTCCGTGTCTGTGTTTGCTTTACCAATCATTGTTATGAATATCATTTATTTACTCAACGATTGTTTTTGATAATTACTAATGTAAATGCTGGTCAATATATTGATTTAGTTTTGTATTGAATTTGTGAATGAACAAATGAATGAATTAATACATCAGCTATTGGGTGTCAACCTATCTATGGTAATGGAGCTGAATTGTGAAATGCTTGGTTTCGTATACTATTGAAACCAAAATACTTCCTTGATTTTGACATATAGCAATAGGGTGTGGGACGTAGCCTAGTGGTAAAGCGTTCGGTTGATGCGCGGTCAGTTTTGGGGCCTATTGGCTTATTTTTCGTTCCAGACAGTGCACTATGTTTGGTATATCAAAGGCCGCGGTATGTGCTATCCTGGTTGTGGGGTGGTGCATATAAACGAAGCCTTGCTACTAATGGAATAATGTAGCAGGTTTCGTCTAAGACTATATGTCAATATTACTAAATGTTTGACATCCAATAGCCGGTGATTAATAAATGAATGAATGTTTAACCACACCCCAGCACGAACAATACATCGGCTATTGGGTGTCAAACTAAGGTAAATGAAAAACAAAAGGTGATGATCAACATGAACACAAAAATTCATTATGTCAATTAAAACAGTGTAAAGAACTGTGCAACAAATATAAATATCACAACGAGATACTGAATTTTACTCAATTTGTGCTGTATTGGCCATTCTCAATGAGAATGTTTCACCCCTGCACCACGGTGAGGTTACAGCTCGCGCAGGGGCCGGTGATTAATATATCAATATACTCTAGTGGTGTCGTTAAACAAAAGCTTTAACTTTAGTAGCAGTAGTGCGGGTGTTGTATTACAGTAATACATTAACTGTAATGACAGGTAAGTAGGCAGACTTAATTTCATACTGAATACAAAATACTTGGCCTTTCACCTTCATTGAAAAGTATGTTTAACCTATTCGTTCATTCATTTCAACTGATTTTGTGCTTATGTCCATTTAAGGTTGAAGCACGCTGTTATGGGCACACACCTCAGCTATATGGAATGTCTGTTATAGATGTGGTTAGTTGATAGCCGTTAGTGGTTAGCAAAATAGAAGAGAGTGTAGGACTCGCTAAGGATTGGAGCTGGTACCGGGCTGCGAACCCTGTACCGACCAGCTTGTAGTCCGATGGTTTAACCACTGTCCCACCGAGACCGGTCTATTCGTTCAACACGGGAAATACATGTTTAAATAATTGATTAAAGCGGGTGTGATGCAGAAACGTCGAGAGGAAAGCTAGGCGTTAGTGTGGTGTGGGAGGGATTGGCATATGAACCCATTTTCTGCAGTTTCCTTTTATCATTTCAGCTTTTCGTATTTGCGTTCTGTAGCTACAACCCTGGAGTGCCACATCCTTAATTCACTTTAGTGCACCTTAAAATACTATATGGGTACGCTGTTGTGAATGTCATCTATATACAACGATACTGTAGGGACAGGTAGGTAGGTTTATTTTTATACTGAAAACAAAATGCGAGAAATACAGTTGAGGTTGTTCACTTGTTACTAGGTGAAAAAGTATGGCGCAGATCATAATACAGGTTACATGACACAGGTCACATTATATTATTTTGTTAACTGCAAATAAGATTCAGCAAAGAAAAACAAAACAAAACGTTTAAATAGTTTAACCCTAATTTTGAGGATATGTCTGAAATAGAATACTACATACATATTCGTTATATATAATTTATCTTACAACTCGTTGTTTAGAAACATATGTAACTCACTCAGATACGTTTGAAATAACCCATTTACAGTAGTCACTAGAACATGGAGGACCAGCCTTTGGCTTCTTTTATGCTTCTTTTATACACAGTACATAACTGGTGGTTAGCTACTATTTACCGTACACAGAGATGTTTCCTAATATATATCTAACATAGAAAAGAAAGTTGGATACGTTCCTAGACAAACGGTTGTAAGATAAATAAGGGAGGAGGGTAGGCACTTATTTTAGAGAGAATGTTGCTCGTCTCCATCCCAAGATCCTCCTCTGCTTATAAGCCAGATTTAATAGAAATTTGGATATGTTTTCCAATTACAACTACTAGTAATTCAATTTTTGATTGCCTTCGTACACTTAATATTAATTACCGATTATCCAGCTCCATTACAGCGACGTGTGTTAACCTTTGTTTTGTGTAACGACACCACTTCATTACATTAATTTGATAATCATCGGCTATTTTGTCTGACATATTGCCTTAGAGAGGAAACCCACTTATTATTTTCACGCTGAAATTTGTTTTCACTACTAGCACGGGATCTTTTATATGCACTTTTTCATAGACAGGAAATTGAATAACAGGGTCTTTGATGTATTAGTCGTGGTGCCCTGGTTCAGGTGGAAAAACAACCAACGCTGCATTGTGCAATACCAAAACCTTTCTCCCTTTTATCACCAACCACGGCGTAGAAAACGTGCATGTATCTATCCATAAAATGTTGGTGTTTTGTTTTGTTTCGTTTGTTTTTGTTTTTTGGTGTGTTGTTGTTGTTTGTTTGTTTTGGGTTTTTTTGTTGAGGTGTCGAAAACATGATACCGTTAGTAGTGCTAAAAAGATAATAACACCAAACATTGTTATGGAAATATATGCCTTTCAGCTTTTAGCAGCAAAAATGTTTCTATTTTAAATTATAAAAAATATATAATTCTGGGTTGGAGGTATGTCACTGGACAGTTCTTTTGCATCCTTTGTGATTGCATTTTTTCCAGTGTATTTTCCACTTTCCATTTCCATTTAAGGAAGTGATAAATTGTTCTCTCTCTCTCAATCTCTCTCTCTCTCTCTCTCTCTCTCTCTCTCTCTCTCTCTCTCTCTCTCTCTCTCTCTATGTTATTGTTTATGCATTTTAAATTATTTTATTGTTAACTTACAGGTATCTGATATGGCCAAAGCATCAGATCGAGGTACTAATACAAAGTTCTTGGATATTCAGATACGAACAGCTGGAGATAAATATATGTTATTTAGAGAAAAAGCTGTGGAAGACTGCGATGAATATTATCCAGATTGTGACAAAAAGACATACCGAGTTCCACCCACTATTGTTAAGCCCAGACAAGTAGTCAAAAAGACAGAAACTGAAAACTCAAAGCCATACGAGGAATACAATATCCTGAAAGAGACAAATATAGAAACTATTAAAAAAGAATCCACAGAGTCACTAATACTTGACGCACTTGAAGACATACACGATGAAGAACAGCCAATGTTTATAATATCTAACTATAGCTTTGAAAATTATTTGAATGAAATTAAAACTGAACTCGGTTCCAGACCTGATATTTTCCATCCCAAAAAAGCAGGTGAACACGATATTCTTCTTCTTCTTCTTCATCATGGAGTAGTGTTTATTCAAGTGAAATCAGTTGACGAAGGTAGACGCGAAGCAACTAGGAAACAACGTGATAACCACAACAAGACTATCAGGACACGTGTGGAAGAGGGGCTTAGCCAGTTAGACAGGGATGTTGAAATGTTTAAACACATCATGAAAGACCTACACTTAAACATTCCGATAACCAAAGTGTTGGCTTTGCCCAATATCACTAAGGCATATATATCAACTCTCACGACCTCGATGAAGCTGCTGAAACACGAATTTAAAAAGGATGCACTAAATATATGCATTTTTCGAGATCAGTTTAACATTAATGCAAATAATGAAAATGAGAGAAAAGAGCTTTTACTAGAATGGTGGAAACGTAACATCATCACGAAGCCTGGTTTCCGTGATGCAGGTGAGTACAAACAAGTTATAGGACGATATGTCGGTCTGATGTCCACTGTGAAAATAAGAACATTAGGAGATGTGGTCGCTGAGGAAGGCTATCAGAACACGAGAATCATTCTCAGCCCAGAGCAGGTTGAGATTCTACACTCAAACGACAGAAAGGTGTACATCCAAGGGAGCTTTGGTACAGGAAAAACAGTTCTTCTGATTCTAAAAGCCAGACAGTTGGTACGGGAAGGTGAATCCGTATTAATGGTTTGTGGAAGATCAACGAAACAACTGACACACCTTGTTGCATGTGTTAAAGCTGACATGACTGACACACAGAAAAAGCTGGTCCATTATATCACAGATTACAGAACACTTCACTCACTGGATTCCATTGAACAGTGCAATATATTTGTTGATGAGTGCTATATTTTTGCACTTTCGTATATCATAAATTTCTGTGGGAAAAACGACAAACTGTGTTGGTTGGCAGGAAGATGCGTCCCTGACGTCAATGAGTTCTCTGTCAAACACCTTACTAAGCAATTACGGTCACCTGAGACAGTAACATCTGTTTGTGACAAATTAGATGAAGATTTCATGTATGACTTTATGAAATCGGGAGATTTTCCTGTCATTGATCATTTATCCCATGTAAAATCTGAAGATAACATGTTTAATGGAAGCACTATTTGGAGATGTGAGCAATGCTGGGAAGAGATCATAGATGTGTTTGTACAGATGAGACTAATAAAGAAAAATCGTGAAAGGTTTGATTCTCAAGCTGTTCCTATACCAGGGTCAGATCCATGTGGACATGCTAAAGAGTTGAAAGCTCTCATTGAACCCCACGGCCCGTTAGCGTGGTCAGATATAGCTATTCTTCTTCCCCATGACAGCTTTATTACCAACATGGATATAGAAGCAATTCATCAGATATCTGATAAATATGGAATACCATTGAACTACTGTGCTCTTAAAGACAACAACACTGTAGAAAACGAGGATGAAGCTCAAGAGTTTAGAGAAAGTGGTGATGAGGATATTTTACTGGGAAATAGAAATGAAGTTATTATTTGTGCAAGTTCTCAGTTTCTTGGACTGGAGAAAAAAGTAATCATAGTAGCCGGTTGGGAAAATATCACCACCAATGTGGACATGCCCGACTGTCAAGCGTGGATCTCCCTGCTTGATGTGACGAATATATTAAGTATTTACAAGTCACCCAACAGTTTGACAGCTAAAACTTTGGATCATATATCCAAACAGGCAAGATTTCATATATTGTGTGAAATACAGAAGAAACGTCCAATCTTCCTACAGAGTCTCATATTATTTACAGATACATTTTTGGCTGGTAGTGATAACAAATGTCACTGCAATGTCCTCGCTTTGTCATTCTTATTAAAACTTGTGAAGATCACTAACAACATGGATAATTTTGAGTCTTTATTGGCTAAATTCAAAGAAGATCTTGACATATTTTTCACAAAAATGGAGAACGCCTTTAAAGCACGCTTCTCACGTTACTCTGATCAGTTTGGTGAATGTGTGAGCTGGAAAGCTTTTGAACGGCTCATCTCAGTACTACTGGAAACACCTGTAACTGTGAATGATGCAGAAACTTCAAAAACAGCTGAAGGACATATACAAATGTCAAAGGCAAGCAATGGAAATGATACAAAATCTCACATGACTAATGGAGATGTCAAGACATCAGATCTGTCAAATGAATCAGACTTACTGAAATCAATTGAAACATTTGTATTGGAGATATTTGTCCCAGAGATGAAATCATTTTTAACTCTCGATGATCCAGATGAATTATCTGGCCTAGAAGACTTAATTCCACCAAACTCAGAGTTAAATCACTGTTCATTGTTTCAATTGCTGTCAAGTTCCCTTACCAAGTTATCTGGTAATTCCCCTTCAACCACATATTTAAAATCAAGGAAAAACTCTTCATCTTCATCCACAGACTCAAAACCGACAGCAGAATGTTTGGATGCAGATCCATCTACAGCATGTGTTACACAACCTGAAACATTTGATCGTTTTGAACTAGTTACGGGTTTATTACCCGGTGTTATGTCAGTATTACAAAACATCAGCTCGGGTGAAAACATGCAAGAGGTATGCAAGCCAGATGAAACAGTTCTGTCAAGTGAATCAAGTCAATTTATGGATTCAAGTGGTACTTCAGTTTCAAATGCAGATTCAATAGCAGTGGAAAACCCTGCTTACAAACCTCCCTTCTCGACTGAAGAATGCCGTAATGAAGTTATGACAGTACTCCAAGGCAACATTTCACTAGAGTCTAATGATTTAACCAAGAAGTCTGGCTCTTCATTCTTAAACACTTATTCAAAACAAACAGACAACTGCCCGGATATTGAGTCACTGTCAACAAAACTCAAAGATGTGTCTGAACAGTTTTTCAGAGGTCTTCAACTTGTTTTCCAAACACACATATATATCAATGTTAATCTAAGTATAAAGGATGAGTCAGGCAAAACGTTGGTTAATAATTATGAACAGTCAGAAAGGTCAAATGAAGCAAAACAATCAAATGAATCAAGTTGTTCAAATGAATCAACTGGATCAGATAAATCAACTCTACCAAATGAATCAAGTCGACTGGATGAATCAACTACATCAAATGAATCAACTCGATCAGATAAATCAACTCTACCAAATGAATCAAGTCGACTGGATGAATCAACTACATCAAATGAATCAACTCGATCAGATAAATCAACTCTACCAAATAAATCAAGTCGACTGGATGAATCAACTACATCAAATGAATCAACTTTGTCAAAAGAGGTAACTCGATTGGATGAATTAATTCCATCAAAAGAATCAACACAATCAAAAGAAGAAACTTCATTAAACAAACCAATTCAGTCAGCTTCACACGGAGGCACACCAGCAAATGAAACAATTTTTAGCTTTGATTTAACGTTCTTAGACTTTCCAGTATCATCGACAACTAATGGCATGGTTCAACTGTTCTTCTGTGTTCTCGACAATTTTCCAAAGTCAGTTATTAATCATATGCTGAAACAGTTAATTCGCTCACAGCAAGCAACACAACCAGATACATCAACTCAGTCAGATGAATCAACTCGGTCAAAAACATCTACTCATTCAAGTGAATCAACACAGTTACTTTCAAACAGAGACTCACAAACTCCCACCAATCCTGAAATAACTCCAGATCCTATTGTTGAAACAAATGTGCCTTCTAACATCAAATATAAAGCAAAAGAAAATGGTCTGATCATAGATGTACCTTGGTCAGTTATGCCTAAGAACTTTCAAAATGAAGAAACAAAGACACTTTTGAAATGTTTCAGATCATTTGATTTCAAACTAAATGTAAATGACATACAAGAAATTGCAAGTCAGTTTCATGAATTGTCTTGGAATACCAATAATTTTATTCCATGCAGCTATATCAGACTAAGAGACAGTTTTTCACCCACTGGGTTACTGAAAAACATTTCCACGTGGTTTGTCAAGATGGCCTTTTTCTACTCTGCCATCTCACGAAGTACATCACAAGTGTTTATCTGGAGAAAGAAGTGAGGTTCTGTTCTGGTTTTATCTTAGAGTAACCATGTTAAAAAAGTATGTTAAACGGAATAACAGTTTATCATCAAAAGCTATCAGGTTTCAGTGACACTAGATCTAGTGTTAGATGAAGTTTTTATCTTCACAAATCCACTCTGTTAGTGGATTCACTGGGTTATTTCTCACTCCAGTCAGTGCACCATGAGTAGTATATCAAAGAGCGTGGTGTGTGCTATCATGTATGTGGGATGTTGCATACAAAAGGCCCCTTGCTAGTAAATATTTGACATCATATAGCCGATGATTAATATATCAATGTGCTCTAGTGGTGTCGTTAAACAAAACAAACTTTAATTTGGAGTCTGATGTGCTAGTGTATTTTTGTATTTCACACTTCTTAATTTACAGACCATCTTTCACAAGATAGAAAACAATGTCTCTAGATATTACAAATAGAGCGATCGTAAGTACATTCAGAAATAATTAACGTGGTTAAAACTGCAGTAGATGTTTTAATAGCTATACATTAGCCATAGATGTGAATGAATGATCCAGACTACTTATACAAATCAACCAGTATTTCACACGTCCGCGTTAAACAATGAATGAATGAATGAATGAATGAATGTTTAACGATACCCCAGCACGAAAAATACATCGGCTGTTGGGTGTCAAACTATGGTAAAGGGAAAACATTAAATCACATAAATATAAAAATTCAACAATTAGACAAAACACAATGTAAAGGACTGTGCAAAAAATACAAATACAAATATCACAACATTTTACGGACAATGAATTTTAATAAAAATTTCAATTTGTGCTGTATTGGCCATTCTCAAAGAGAATGTTACACCCCTGCACCACGATGAGGTTACAGCACGCACAGGGGCCAGCGTTAAACAGTACATTGGCTATGTTTAATTGTGGTTAGCGTTATGGTCTATTAAACGTTTTCTGATCAGATTATTTTATGAAATAACACTTGATCGTCAGTGACTCGTAGCAAATATGTGTATTATGTACACTTCGGTTGTGTAGATACATGTTAGTAAATTGAGTGAAAATAGGATAGGACAGGATAGGATAGGATAGGATAGGATAGGATAGGATAGGATAACATAACGTATTAACGTGCCTATATCCAATTAAGGTTCAAGCACGTTTTGGTGAAGAAAACATTTTCTAAGTATAGACTGTTGGTGACATGTATCATGGTTAGGGCAAACACTTTACTTTCATGATCACTTAATAATACCATGACTATTTTCACAGATAGACAGTGTCCTCCGACAGGATTCGAACCATGGACCTGCAACATTCCAACTGACGGTTTTCAATAGAACTTTCTGCACAAACTAGTTCAGTCTGATGATGCCATTTTGTACATTATATACTTTATTGTTGCTTTACATAGTATGAAAAATCGTTTATACATATATTGATTTTTAATGTTTTAATAACTTTATTGTTGCTTTACATAGTATGAAAAAAACACCTTTAGGTATGTAACAATAGAAAAATGCATGTTTCAAATTATTGTTATGTTTTGATGAATTATACATATGGTGTGTGTGTGTGTCTCTGTCTGTCGGTCTGTCGGTCTCTCTCTCTCTCTCTCTGTGTGTGTGTGTGTTTGTGTAATTGATATATTATGTTTATGAAAAGAATATATGTTTAACAAGACCCCATAACGGAAAATACATCGGCTATTGAGTGTCAAACTATGGTAATGCAAACAAAGTGATGATCAACATCAATATAAAAATTCAACAGTTAAATTAAAACACAGTGTAAAGAACTATGCAAAAAATACAAATATCACAGATAGGTAATATTAAAATTTAGAATAAAAAACAGTGTCTAGAAAAAATAACATTCTGGATGGACTCGAAATGATTCCATCACATTTTATTATGTTTATGAATACATATGGTTGTTGAGACGTGTCATATATAATGGACTATAGTGTTTATTCTGTATGGATAGTAATGTTTCTGAAACGTACGTCGTAGCATAGGCGTCGAAATAGATAATATATTATAAACGGACGTATATATGCACACATACAATATTATATAATACAACACATATTAATACATTTATGTCATAAAAGGTACAATAAAACCCGATCATTACTGACTTTTCCTCACACATACTTTGTCGAGAACACAATGTGCCATTTAATCAAATCGTAACATATGTGGCTAAAACTCATACCTGCAGCGTATCAATCAACACAAACACCACGGATATAAATACTACCACCCCTCACACTTCAAGTGAACCAGAGAAAATTGGGGGTCAAGCTGCTCAGTTCTGAGATAACGGGTAGCGTCTATGATTACCCTAGTTCCGCACAAAATGTAAGCACTTTTTTTTAAAGGTACCTCATACATGTTTCAAGCACAAGGCTACTTAACACATTGGTACTAGATGAAATAAAATTGCATATTGTTTTCACCTAGATGAAACTATTATTTTTAACAACACACTCACATTTATAACCAATCACAGGACTTGTAGTGTTCGCTTGTCTAGCAAAAGTTAGGTGCACCTTGAACTTTGACCCAGCCGGAAGTTATTTGGTTTAGTACTACCTATATGATTATTGATATCACATGTCAATAGCATACATGTGTGTTATAGACTTAAATGCATACTATTGCCTGCTTCTAGATGATCATCTGATCGCTGCCTGGCCTCTGTGACGTCATGGTTAGACAACTGGTCTACAGGCTGGTAGATACTAGGTTCGGATTCCAGTCGAGGCATGGGATTTTTAATCCAGATACCGACTCCAAACCCCGAGTGAGTGCTCCACAAGGCTAAATGTGTAGGTGTAAACCACTTGCACCGACCAATGATCCATAACTGGTTCAACAAAGGCCATGGTTTGTGATGTCCTGCCTGTGGGAAGCACAAATAAAATATCCCTTGCTGCCTGTCGTAAAAGAGTAACCTATGTGGTGAAAGCGGGTTTCCTTAAAAAAAAAACAGTGTGAGAATGACCATATGTTTGACGTCCAATAGCCGATGATAAGATAAAAAAATCAATGCGCTCTAGGTTTGTCGTTAAATAAAACAAACAATCTGATCGCCGCATCCATACCATCCACTCAAATAAGCAGGATCGACATCGATTGCTCTTTGACATATAATTATAAGTTAACTAGAAAATGAATTCTCTGTCACGCATAGTTGGGGAATACACTAAATGTATTTTAAACCTGCTTTTTTAGAATATGTCAGCATGTTATGTCCGTTAGATACCATTGGCATTTATTTTACAATGTGTTGTTTAAAATTGTATCCAAATCGTTTTCACTTGTTACATAGTTTGAAATAAGTTGTAAGACAAATGGTATCAAACCATGACACTGTCAGTCTATGTTCTGATGACAATAATTGCATTTTAAAGAAGATAAATGGTATCAAATGGCAACTCACGTCGTATTATCTATATAAAGATATTCGGAACAGTGCCATTCTGTTATACCACTTCCACCGCCTATGTATCGTTGTCATTGGCTATAAACTGTCAAAGATGAAACTCAGTTTGATGAATATACGTGTAATTGTATTCATAATAAATTTAACAAAACCTAATTTTAGAATTGACACTTTTAACAAACCTTTATTTACATGTAGCTATCAATGTTTGTATACAGCTTAAAGATACCATAGTGTGACACCCAAAAGCCGATGTATTTTTCGTGCTGGAGTGTCGTTAAACATTTATTCATTCATTCATTCATTCATTACAGCTTAAAGTGGCACAGGCTTTATTTTCATATGTGCCTTATATTTGACTTCTTATACATTATTTAAATAATTGTAAAATATTTACTAATTACTTATATGCACATTATATAGTTTACACATTATTATTACTGATTGCAAAATGTTAGGATCGAATCCACAATGGGTTCTTGGGGTGTGCATCACTGCTTAATAAAACTCCAGACTGCAATGACTTTCCTAACGACATCAACGTATGCTTTGAGTTGTACACCTTTCAGATAACCACATTATGGATCCATCCCGGAATTTATATTTACATTAAACATTTATAATCACTGAAAATATTATTACGTTTTGTTTCCAGCTGCAATTTTGCAAACAAAACCCCACCTACAGGTTTTAAAAATAAACATTTTGAAATGTAGTTGTCTTATACATTTCAGCAAATGTTCCTAATATAATTTCCACACTTGTGTTAAATTGTGTGTGTGTGTGTGTGTGTGTGTGTGTGTGTGTGTTTATGTTGGGTTGGTGTGCGTTTTCTACTGTTTTTTGTGTGTGGGTTTTGTGCATGCTTTGTTGTGGTGTTTTGTTTTTCCTTGTAATCGGAAATCATTTCTTTGATTTATAGTTTACATTGATTATCAATATGGCTCAACTTATAAACTAGACCCTACACCTACACGTAATATTAAAATACCAGTTTCAAAGACAATGCTATTATTGGAGCTTGAAGAGTTAATTGTATTTGATCCTGATAAGACATTGTATGGTATATCTGTATAAAACGTAGTTTTTTCTTGCAAATAGTAATCAGGGTCTGTGCTTACAAAAGATAGTCTAGACTCAAATATTTAATGAATGAATGAATGTTTAATGACACCCCAGCACGAAAAATAGATCGGCTATTGGGTGTCAAATGATGATAAACGCAAAAATAAAGTAATGATTAACATTAATATAAAATTTCAACAGTTAAGTAAATGAATGAATAAATGAATGAATGAATGTTTAACGACACCCCAGCACGAAAAATACATCGGCCATTGGGTGTCAAACTATGGTAAAGGGAAAACATCACATGGTAAACAACATCAATATAAAATTTCAACAGTTAAGTAAAAACAGTGTAAAAAACTGTGCACAAATACAAATATCACAAATAGATAGGCCTATTGAATTTTACTCAAAATTTTAATTGTGTCTCATTTATTTCTGAGTATAAAACAATATTTGAATTAGCATTTTTTATTAGCATGTTTAACGAGCTTTTATATAACAATATATGTTTTTGATTAGTATAGACACACGCTTTGTTTTCATATCTACCTTATATTTATGTTTATTTTTCACGATGGCTGACGTTTTGTACTTGATTAATTTAAATCAAAATATTTACTAATTACTTATATGTTCGCTATATGGTTTACATATTATTTTAATGAATGCTTAATGCGAATCCAGAATAAGTCTTGGGATGTGTGTTACATCTCGAAGAGAGCAAATGTCATACTACACTTCTAGCCTACGGCTAATGCATTATCAATATTGATACACTGCGAGTGATTTACTTGTACTTTGGGTTGAACACGTTCCCAATATAACATTCTGGATCCGTCCCTCAATATGCATATTACTGTTTACCAACAACCAGGGTTTGATTGTTTTGTTGTATTTCATTGTCCTAAGACAACAACCTAATTTTGCTACAGTTTTCATTTAATTCATTTCAACTTAGTTTCGTGCTTATATCCAATTACGGTTCAAGCATGCTGCCCTGGGCACACACCTCAGCTATCTGGTCTGTCCGGCCAGGACAGGACGTTATTTGCTAGTTGTCAATTCAATTTAATTCTTTATTTCAGCCTTGAACAGAGGTTCATCGGCACAAAATAACAGCATACACATTTCAAACGAAGTCTAATGCACGCAGGCATTAACGAACTGTTGACAATATAGTACAATTAATATCTGAAGTGATTTTAGTTCTAGGGGAAACGTGTCAGTGGATAGTGAGAGAGAAGATGGTGTAGTGGCCTTACACCTACCCATTGAGCCCTTTAGAACTCGTTATGTGTTAAAGCTGGTACCGGGCTGCGAACCCTATACCTACCAGCCTGCAGTCCGATGACTTAACCATTGTGCCACCGAGGCCGGTTGCTACAGCTTTACACAATTCCCTAAATAGTTAACAACATTAACTGTGTTTGTCTTAATCCTGAATATTGTTTCGTTATATCTAATAATGAATGAATGAATGAATGTGTAACGACACCCCAGCACGAAAAATACATCGGCTATTGGGTGTCAAACTATGGTAAATGCAACAATTATGTGATGAGCAACATCAATATAAAAATTCAAAACTTAAATAAAAAAATACAGTGTAAAGGACTGTGTATACATATAAGATCACAGATAGATATAATTAAAAGTGTGAATAAAAGGCAGTATCGCGTAGGAACTGTAAAACAAGTTCTGGATGGAATCGAAATGATTTCATCACATTTCGCGTACCAAATATATCTTTCCGAGTACCTGACAAATGCTTACACTCCACCAAAATGTGGCGAACCGTCAGAGTACACTGACAATGCTCACACTGACGTGGAGGATCTTTCTTCAAGATAAATGAATGGGTCAAAAATGTATAACCGATGCGGGCACGACACAAGACTACTTCATCCTTTCTGCACTGTCGATAGGAGGACTGCCACTCTCCCAAGACTGGCTTGATGGCATGAAGCTTGTTCGCAACCGCACCGTCCCAATCATGTTGCCAAGTCGAAAAGATTATATCTAATAATATCTGATATCTAATATATAGATTTCGTATTACATGCATATAGTTTTGTCATTTTACATAGTGCATACACGTTATACAACTGGGACAGTGTTTTAAAACATTGCATATGTCATATTTATTACTAATTTACAGTTTGTACATTAGTTTAATATAAAGCTGTTATATTATACGTATATATCGTGGATGTTACCTTTAATATGATTCTGCCATTGTTAACTGAATGTACATGCATGTACATCCATTAATGTCTAGGGCGTTGACCTCCTTATTCCAGAATAAAAGTTATTAAATGTCATAAAAACACATTTTTAAGACAATTGCCAAAATTCCTAATAACATTATTATCAATACATTTTGTCCAGCTGATATTCTTCTCCTTTTTTTTAAACGTACATATTCCTATGTAAAAGATTCAGTAGCAGACTTTCATTCGGATTATTACCAAGTAAAACAGTATATTAAAAACTACTGGTTAAGACCGGATTTTTTAGAATCGAAAACAACTTTGTAACCTTTGAAAATATTTTAAATATGCCTTACTTTTAAGATAGTAACGTGTAACTGTGCATCCCCCAAATACACATCCACTTGTTTATGCTGATGATTTTTTTTATATATGACTTACACTACTGTATATACTTGTATGCTTATGAGCCACGCGGCTTAAAGTAAACAAAGTACAATTGAATGAATGAATGAATGAATGAATGTTTAACGACACC
Source organism: Dracogyra subfuscus (assembly GCA_016106625.1). NCBI lineage: Eukaryota > Metazoa > Mollusca > Gastropoda > Neomphalida > Peltospiridae > Dracogyra > Dracogyra subfuscus. Next base: position 16,949 of record JAECMU010122939.1, read on the forward strand.
CCAGCACGAAAAATACATCGGCTATTGGGTGTCAAACTATGGTAAAGGGAAAACATCAGATGTTAAACAACATCAATATAAAAAGTCAAAAGTTAAATAAAATACACAGTGTAAACGACTGTGTAAAAATACAAATATCACAGATAGATGAACTTAAAATTTGGAATAAAATTCACTATCGCGCAAAAACTGCAAAGCAAGTTCTGGATGGAATCGAAATGAGTCCATCACATTTCGCGTACCAAATATATCTTTCCGAGTTCCCGACAAAGGCTTACACTCCACCAAAATGTGGCGAACCGTCAGAGGACACTGACAATGCTCACACTGAGGTGGAGGATCTTTCTTCAAGATAAATGAATGGGTCAAATAGGTATGTCCGATGCGGGCACGACACAAGACTACTTCATCCTTTCTGCACTGTCTATAGGACTGCCACTCTCCCAAAACTGGCTTGATGGCATGAAGCTTGTTCGCAACCGCACCGTCCCAATCATGTTGCCAAGTCGAAAAGATAAACTGGTTAATACAATGTTTAAAATCAGTATAAGGTACACCAACCCTGGTATGAGGCACCAACCCTGGTATGAGGCAAAACCAAAGCAGACTTGGCAGCAGAATCTGCCTTTTCATTACCCCTGATGCCAACATGGCTGGGTACCCAACAAAATATCACATCATTTTTGGCAATAGATAAAAAAAAAAAACTTTCGTATCACCAACCCAATTAAGGGATGGTCCAGCTTCATATTACGTAAAGCTTGAAGACACGAAAGTGAGTCTGTAAAAATGATAAATTTGGATGCAGTTGAATCCTTTATTTCATCTAAGGCTTTAATGACTGCCCAAACCTCAGCACTAAATACCGATGCCGATGCCGAGTCAAGCAGTCTCATGGAAATGGTAGTGTCTGATGGAAAGACTGTAGCACAAGCCACAGAATTCCCATCCCGTGATCCATCTGTATACACAGGAATGTAATCACGGTACCTGTCTTGAATTTCCATGAATAATTGCTTAAATACCACCGCATCTGTACGATCTTTCTGCAGATGCGAAAGATCAAACACAAATATAGGTGGTGTAATACACCAAGGTGGTAAAACAAAATATGAAGGAGTTTCCAAAGTGTCAGTTAAATCAATGTTGGAAAGCGATAAAAAAACTCTTAATGCGAAGACCAAATGTACGAATAGCATTTGGCCTCGCATCAAACAACCTCATAAATTTGTTATCAAACACCGTATCATGTGTAGGATGTGTCGGTAATGATTTGAACTTGGTTGCGTACTGCAAAGAAAGCTTTGCACGTCTAGCAGCCAAACAAGGTTCGTGTGCATCAACGTACAAGCTCAACAGGAGATGTTCGAAACGCACCAAGACAAAGCCCCTGATTGTGTATAGGATCCAGCATCTGCAAGTAAGACTTGCGTGCCGACCCATACACAATGCATCCATAATCAAGTTTTGATCTGATTAAAGATCTATACAGACGGAGCATAACCCTTCGGTCTGCTCCCCATTCTGTATTACCAATAATTTTTAAAATATTCAGAGCTTTTAAGCCCTTCTTTTTCACATATTTAAGATGGGGCACAAAAGACAGTTTCCTGTCAAATATAACCCCCAGAAACTTAAGTCTCCTCCACAACTGGAATTGGATTTTTGTCCAGAAACAACTGTGGATCCAAGTGCAGACCTCTTTTCTGGCAGATATGCATACAAACCGTTTTTGCCTTTGAGAATATATATTCAAACAAAGCTGCAACTTACGTTCAATGATACTCATATTGGACGATCTATAGCATGAATGAATGAATGAATGTTTAACGACACCCCAGCACGAAAAATACATCGGCTATTGGGTGT
>JAECMU010122941.1:0-41266 GCA_016106625.1 Dracogyra subfuscus
AGATCACATCTTGCATACAGGACCACCAAACATCACATGTAGGAACAACTTGGGATAGCGGTGTTTCGCTTACTATTATTATTTCACTGTGACCTACTTTTCACGGTCTACTGCACAAAACAGTAAATCCTTGTCCAGATCACATCTTGCATACAGGACCACCAAACATCACATGTAGGAACAACTTGGGATAGCAGTGTGTCGCTTACTATTACTATTTCACTGTGACCTACTTTTCACGGTCTACTGCAATAACAGTAAATCCTTGTCCAGATCATACCTTGCATACAGATGCATACAGGACCATCAAACCACATGTTGGAACAACCAGTTTCAAAACAAACTATTCATCCATCCCATTGCAGTTTCACATAATTACAATTGAATCATACCTGTAACATATTCATTAATATAGATATGTTGTATCATGTGCCTCACCAGTACTCTTGTTTAATTTTGTGAAAGTCAGCTTTCAGTTTTTCATTCCAGAGATTTTCACAAATTATGTTATAAGCAAACATCTGTTGGTAAACTTTTGATTAGTACTTTATTGACACTGACATTATTTAGGAATACACTGCAGAAAACCCTGAATATAACTAAACCACAACAGAAAAAATAAATATAGAGGTCTGATATTATTTTTATTTTTGAAAAAAAACCTCATACTTTGCTGTAAGATATACAGAAGCACATTTTGAGGGTTGACAACTAAAGTTATTTTTTAAAAAAACCTATATTTTAACAACGCATGGGAAATGTTTTCTATAAAAAAAGTATTATGTAGCTTTGCATTTATGCACGACCCTCACCCCCCAAAAATTAATTTCAACAAACAACTCCCTTCCCAAACACCTCAAAACCCAAAATAACCGAAACAAATCAACTACATTTAAAAAACTAAAAATTAAAATGGGAATATTAGACTACTTTATTTTTTAACCCTCAATTTCATAATGTTTTGTTTTTTAAGAAACTCTGCCGTTCCTGGTAAAGGCGAGCATCTCTCTGGACGAGGGGATGGCGCCGACTCTGCTGCAGCTGCTGCAGGCCGCCCTGTGTGGCGTGAAACCGAGCGGTCAGCAGAATCTAGCGGCCAGCTCGTCGAGCAGTTCGAGCGCCTCACCGGTCAAACAGAAGAAAGACAAAAACAAGACCAAGTCAGAAAGCAAGCAAGTCAAACAGGGTTAGTATGGCTGATGCTAATACGATTATAACAGATTGGTGAAATCTGTGATAATGTTGTATTCATGAAAAATTAAAATGATCCAAGTTTTCTACATTTCTACAGTAACTACACCACTGAACTAACAAGTTGTAATTATGAAAAAAGTCTCGTTACAGCAAGTGCCCACAACTCTTATATCAAAGTCTGTGGTATGTGATATCTGGTTGTGGGATGGTGCATGGTAAGAGATCCCTTGCTACTAATTAAAAAATGTAGCAGGTTTTTTCTTTTAAGACTATATGTAAAAATAACCAACTGTTTGACATCCAATAGCCAATTATTAATAAATCAATATACTCTAATGGTGTCATTAAACAAAACAAAACAACAAACTTTAAAGAAGTAGTATTAAAGGGAAACAGAAGGTGTAAAAAATAACGTTACATTCACGGTCATTTCATTTAAAGGTTATGTCCTTATATCATGATCTTTACTACAGCAGTTATAGTACTCAATGAGCAGCTCGTTTCAGGTATTTATATGCAGTGGTTGGTTTATAGCATTTAGATGTTTTGTTTTTAACAGAGAGTGAAGATGTGGAGAAGTTTGACGAGACTCTGTGTGTGACTCTAGTGAAGTTACTCAACAAAGTGCTGGACCGTGAGCTGCTGGTGAAGTTCATTCGAACGTTTCTGCTGGAGTCGAACAGCAGTGGCAACCGCTGGCTGGCACACAGTCTGGTGCTGCAGATTTACCGGTGAGCATACTCAGCGTTTGTAGACAATTTAGTGCAAATAAAGAGTTAACTTTATTACCCACACAGCGGGCAGCATATCCCAGCATATCTTGAATTTTTTTTTTCTTTCTATAATGATATTTATTTTATTTTATTATTATTATTAAAAAAGGCCAAGGCCAACAAAGACCATGGTTTGGGCTATCCTGCCTGTTAATCGACATAAGAGTAGCCTATGAAGTGGCGACAGCGGGTTTCCTCTCAAAATCTGTGTGGTCCTTAACCATATGTCTGATGCCATCTAACCTTAAATAAAATGTGTTGAGTGCATCGTTAAATAAAACATTTCTTTCTTTAACCACTGGGCTAAATCACACCACCCAAAAATAATGAAAGAGCAAATGAATGAATAAATGAATTATTTAACATCCATTTTGAGTGGACAGTATAAAACCACCTTAGCATGAAATTTATCTGGACACCCATGCGTAGTCTTACAACATTAAATTATATATCTCTTTCTGACAAATGTTTTGTAGAAACTCAAGCCCTGATGAGAAAGAAGTTGTGTTGAACATCATGTGGGATTTGTGGGGTGAGCTGCCAGTGTTTGGAAGGAAGGCCACACAGTTTGTAGACCTGCTCGGCTACTTTGTACTCAAGACACCAGATATTCCAGACAAGAAGGTAAATTGATCATTTAAGTTGATTGTAGAATTGGCTAATACTAAAGATAACACTATTCAGTGATTTCGTTGTGTATATTGTTGGCTTTTGTTGATATTCATTTAATTTTGGGCCTCTTGTGAGCCATTCTGATTGATATATTCTTGTAAAATTACCTGCTATTTTGAAGTTAACAAAACTCGCCAAAAAATATGTTGACTCAAAAAATAATAACGGATGTTGACAAATTAAAGTAAGCGAATCATGAACCACGAGCAAGATTTTAATGTGTAATAAATATATGTGATACCAGTATTAATAGTGGCTCATATGTTATAGCTCTAAAGAATGACATTAATCTTTTATATTTAAGTCACCCAAACTTTGGCGACCTGGCCACAGGCCGTTTGGAGCACTGTTGTATTTGTTTTCTCTGTGTTTTGTAGATACGAGAATATCTGGAGAAAGCAGTGGGTGTTTTGAGAGAAGAAAACCAAGTTCTTTCCAATCATCCAAATGCTACTATTTACAAGTATGTGAATCTTAATAAAAACCTGAGAATATTTTTTAAGGTTAATTTTATAATGTGTGATGTGGGATTGTTTAACCAGCTGATAAAGCATTGTTTATTACTGTGTACTTAATATTAGTTTTGAAAATGTTGACCATGTCACTGGATTCATTGATACTTTTGTGCTTATCAGGGAAATTATGTGTACAATTATGCACAATTCAGCTGTCTTTGCTATCAATGTGACATAAGTATGATGCAAAAAAAAAAATTGATATTAAAATAATAAAATGGAATTTGATTGTACTTTATTTTATTCAGTTTCGAAACTTGTGTATTGTGGTGTTTCATTTCTGATGCCACCTTCGTGTACAGAATTATGCCTTAAATGTTTGAGTGTTTGAGGTAGCATGCTGAAATATAAAATGATGATTATTATGCTGACTTGGTATTATAACTTATTATGACTAATATTATAACATTATTACTTATTATGGCTGTAATATTATAACATTTTTACTTATTATGACTAATATATAACGTTACTTATTATGGCTGTAATATTATAACATTTATTACTTTACTATGACTGTAATATTATAACATTATTACTTATTATGGCTGTAATATTATAACATTATTATTTATTATGGCTGTAGTATTATAACATTATTACTTATTATGGCTGTGGACGATAACACCAGTTGGCAACAACAATGCTCCATGGAGCTATGAAGTGCCAGTCCGGGTCTGAACAAGCATGTCTAATAGGTAGAACCTTGCCTGCACACCAGAGCTGCCAACTGCTACGCTTTGAGCATAATTTGCTACGCTCAGTTGACGTTTGCTACGCTTATGCCCAAATCGCTACGCTCAGTTGAAAAAAAATCTAGGGATTTCTGGAAATTCCACTAAAAATTGGACGTAATCTTGGAATACAGTAACAAAAAACTGAATTCCTCATTTCTGTGGCCTTTTTAAAATTCCAACACATAAAAGTATAATTTGCGTTTTAAGACCTATTGTAAAACAATTACAGTAAGATGTATTCAATAACGGACGTGTAGTTTTACTGTGGGCCAACCCCATTGTTGCGTACTATAAAACTTTCAAAGAATGGTTTTCCGTTATGCTACGCTTGCATGCAATGAACACAGAAAATTGCATGTGAACGTATACCAGTTCGGAATAGAGTAATTTTAATTTTAACTTAAATTAAGAGTATAAGCATTCAAATTTTTTATTAATCACATCGCACAATAATTTTGGGTTTATTGTATTTCGATGCTGTTTAAAAAAAAAAAAAATCTGGTCTTTCATAATCCTGTACAAATCACCCGACTTATTTGACAACATTCGTTACATTTCGGGTATGTCCGTATCCCATAACCGACGACAAGCGTTATCTACGCTAAAAATAGCATGACCCAGTTTTATTATTAACCAATGAGCGTCTGTCATTTTATGACATTTGGCCATGCTACGCTCAAATATATTTTGCCATGCTCAGCTTGTCATGAATGCTACTCTCACTTGGGGTTGGCAGCTCTGTATGTGTGTGTGTGTAAGTGTGTGTGTAATGATTGTCTTGGTTTGTTTGCAGCATGCTGCAGGGCCTGGTGGATTTTGATGGCTACTACCTGGAAAGTGACCCTTGTCTTGTCTGCAACAACCCAGAGGTTCCCAACTCAGTAAGTAGACACTCACATCCATCAAAATACAGTAGCCAAGATAGATTGTCAAAGAGAAAATTATTCAACTCTTTAACAAACAAAACAAAAACATATCCAACCCTAATAACAACAATGCACAATTGTACCCAGATCTAACAATGACATTGCAAAATTGTTTCAGTCCTGTCAAAAATGAAGCAAAAAATACCTGATGCCAACAACATTCTACGGATATTGTGTGTGTACTACATATAATAAATGAAATTGTTTAACAATTTAAGTGTTTGTCTGTTTCAGAATCTCAAGTTGTCGGCGGTGAAGGTGGATTCCAAGTTCACAACAAGTACCCACATCGTAAAGCTGGTCGGAAGTCACTCTATCTCCAAGATATCTCTTCGAATCAGCGACCTCAAGCGCACAAAGATGGTAGGCTCAGTCTGCTCTTTCAGTGCTCTGTCACCATCAAAACAAAACTATTTCCTTTTATCTTATATCCAGCTAAGCATATGTTCTAAGTACAAGTGGGAAATACGAATTGTTAAATGCACTGCATGTAATAAAGTTTGTCAGCTTTCAGTAAAGGTGCAAACCCTAGCTTCAACCAGTGAAAATGGACACTAAGTTTGGTTAAGTTACAAACCTGTAACACATTTGTATAATGTTACGAGATTGAAACAAGAGTCTGTGACATTAAAACGGTGAAATATCATTAGACATAGACTAAAACTCAAACTCCATTACTGTTTTTTTCTCAGATGCACGTGTGTTTTTAGAAATATGAAAACACCAGGATGTCCCGAAACACTTAGGATGTGTAAAAATGAAAAATCTAAACAATAAAATATAAGCAATTTTGATTTCAGTGATTATAAACGGTTGTTTTTTGTGTGAAAAAGATGCCTTAAAACTAGGGTCTGTCCCTTTAAATAAGAAAAAAAGAAGAAGAATATATTATTATTAATGTTTTTGTAATTTCAGGTGAAAGCACTCAATATCTACTACAATAATCGCTCTGTGCAAGCTGTGGTTGAACTTAAAAACAGGTACGTTTGTTTTGTTATTGTTTTTAGCGGGCAGCATAGCCCAGTGGTACAGTGCCCGCCTGATGCGCGGTCGGTCTAGGATCGATCCCTGTCAGCTATCCACTGGGTTTTTTCTCGACATAACCATATGTCCGACGCCGATATAACCGTAATTGTAATGTGTTGAGTGCGTCGTTAAACAAACAAATAAAAAATAAATAAATTGTTATTGTTTTTATAGTGGTTATATCTTCATAATCATAAACAATGAAGCGAAATTGATTTTTTTTTTTTTTTTTTTAAACTTGTCTATATAGTCTATATATTTTTGCAAGTGATTTGTTTTGACATGCATTAAATGATTTTGAAATTTTGTATTTTAGACCAGGACTGTGGCACAAGGCAAAAAAAGTCACTTTAACTGCTGGCCAAACAGACGTTAAGGTAAGTGGACATTGTCAGTAAACAATATATTGATGGTTCTATTTACCTTTACAGTTTACTTTACAGATAAACGAAGAATAAAGGTTTTATCAGTCAAAATGTTTGCTGTCAGCAATGAAATGTTGGATTGCTTTGAAGATGACACTATTTTTTTAATAATTTTGTAGTGTTAAATATTGATTTAGGTACATGTACAATCACCTCAATACTTAAAATCATTTTAAAAAAAATTCAAATCATTCTAAAATGACCTGATATAAATTGTAGGTGGAGTTTCCCATCCCTATAGTAGCGTGCAACCTGATGATTGAGTACACGGACTTCTTCGACAACCTGCAGGCGACTGCAGAGACGTTGCAGTGTCCCCGGTGCAGTGCGTCGGTGCCAGCCAACCCAGGAGTGTGTGGAAACTGTGGAGAAAATGTCTACCAGTGCCACAAGTGCAGGTAATGTGGCTGATCAATTAGAGGATCCGTTACAATTGTGATGTGGGAGTTTCGGGTGAAGCTCAGTTATAGAATGCTTTCCTGCACTGTAGCTGTTCATAGAATTGTGCCATCCGTTGTCCCGCAACAGGAATATAAAAAAACATTATAATTTTAAATGTATTATGTATGGTGTCATGAAAGTATTGGGAGTGGTCAACAATGACCATAACTCTATAGAAAGTATTGTGATCTTAGTTGGCGAGTAATATTAAAAAAAACCCCACAAGCATGTTGTTTTTGACAAGAACTGAGGTGAAAGTTTGTATCAGATGTTGGTTTAATTAACTGGAAAGCTGCTGGCATTGAAAGTCATTGCCACGAGTAATGTTTTGAAAATAGCATATATGGCAGAGGCTACATTAAAACCGATTTCTTTTCATAGTACTGATACCTGTCTATTATTTAACAAATAATTATTTATATAATCTACTGTTGGGTTAAAACATTCTGTGCTTGGCAGTACTTCACAGTTTTTGCAAAACTAGATGTACAGTATGTATTTTTGTCTATAGAAAAATGCAAATTAAAAACATTAATTGCTGATGTGGTGACAACAGGTTTTTGTTCTTAGACACAAATAACTATTTAACATGCTGAGGTGTCAGCTATCACCTTTATGGAAGGTTCTTGTCCCATGCAAAATCTATCTAATTTAGCATGTTAGGTTTAAAAAATAAATAAAAAATGTTTTAATTTTAAAGGATTAATTTAAGGATTGTCTGTTATTTCTTTTATATTCATTTGGATGTGAACAAAAAAAAATCGTCCGCAAACTGTGAATCAGCAGAGCCATTATCACATAAGTTTGCAGATGATTTGTTTTGTTCATACCCAGATGAACGTAAAAGAAATAACAGAAAATACTTATAATTAAATTAGAATCATACTTGATATTAATAACACTATAACATCATACTTTATTTTGATTTATTTTTTATCCATAAACAACATCGTCCAATAAGACAACTTGCCCATATAAAATGACGTCATTAAATATGACTTTTCCTGACAACGTAATTTTTACATTCATCAAGAAATTAACAAACTCCCATTGGTATGTCTGGACCAATGGGATGATGTAATGTTGTAATGAATGTAACGGAAATTTAATTATTTTGTTATGTGAAGCTTTAAATTGAGAAAAAAAAAGAACAGTTTGTTTAATGAGACTTTCGAACATTGTTTTTCTCTTTCCCTCCCTCCCATTCTCGATTACATTCGAGACACGCAAATCTAACATAAAAACCCATTCTCAACTAGTTTCTTTAATAACACTTTGGAACATTGTTTAACTATTGTCTAGTTTAATGTCATACAATTTGGCAATTAGCTTTTTTTATATAAATATACTGACAACTTTGACTTGCATTTCAGAGCCATAAACTATGATGAAAAGGACCCATTCTTGTGCAATGCTTGTGGCTTCTGTAAATACGCCAAGTTCGACTTCACCCTGGTAGCCAAACCGTGTTGTGCTGTTGACCCTATTGAAAATGAGGAAGATCGTAAAAAGGTAACTGCTTAATGCAATCTAATGTGGAGTTAAAATTAGCTTTGTTTTTAAATACTCATTGCAAATAATTTTTATCTACAAAATATTTTTTAAAGACACAAATTCTTGGACCCTAAAAAAAAAAACCTGTGTTAAAGCATGGTGTGAGTTATTTGTCGTGTTTGTTTGCAGGCCATCTCGACGATCAACTCGATGCTGGAGAAGGCCGACAAGATCTACAAACAGCTCCAGACTCACAGACCTCTGCTGGAGAACCTGCTCATTCAGGTCATAGAACACAGCACAGAGAGACTAGGGGTAGAGCATATTCATTCATTAATCATTGGCAACTGGATCTCAGATATTTGATAATTCTAACATGTAGTCTTCAAAGGAATCCTCGACAATATTTTATTACAACCATAGGATTTTTTAATATGCACCTTCCCACTAAATGATCTTTTGAAACAACTACCTCTACCGACCGAGCTAGATCTATCCGCTGTGTGCCTTTAAAAGGCATGAATCTTAATTATTAGGAAATATTAAATAATTTAGACTGTAAGAATGTTTTTAATCATTAGATTGTACATTACTTGTAAGTTCCTGCTTAAATGACAAATCAGATGTGTTTATAGTTGTCCTGATGGTTGAAGTAGCTCCAAATGCATCTTATGTGAAAGAGGAAAAAATGTATGTACCTCCAGAATTAAAGATGGGTGAAATGACTTGTTGTGATGTATTGTTTTAGGATGACATGCCGACAAGTGGTTCAGGTGGTGTTCCAGCCTGTAGTGTGAACAAGGCCATTCAGCTCCTGGCACAGAAGTACTGCATGGAGTGCAATTCATCCTTCGATGAACTCAGCAAGATCATTCAGGTATGCAGGAGCATTTTCTTTTTATACATAACCTGACGTTTGACCTATGTCATTACCCCCACCTTCACTCCAACTCCCATGAACTGGCCTCGAACACCTGAACAGCCAATTTGATTTGAATTATTTTACAGTAGGTTAGTTTCAACATTAGATTTTAATGTTCCTGTTTGCTATACTTTGCCTGACCTCAAGCAGTATACATCACTTCAGTACTATAGTCTCATTTGAAATCTTAACATCAAAATAAAACAAGGAAGTACATCGTCTTGAATGTATAATGTTTAACAAAATATAATACATTTTGTTTAATCCCCTACCCGTCCCAACAGGAGGGGACTATAAGTTTTATCTCCGTCTTATTTGTTTGTCCATCAGACAGTCAGTCTGTCTGTCTGTCTGTCTGTCCTGCATATGGTTTTCCAGGGTTTTTTTTAACAATGCCTTAAGATATTGAGATGATATTTTGTGTATAGCTTTATTGTATACTGTTACATATCAAATTTGACTTCATTGACAGTTTACCCATTTGTAATAGAGTTATGGCCCTTTAACTTAGGAACTACGAACAAAAACGGGCAGCATAGCCCAGTAGTACAGTGCCCGCCTGATGCGCGGTCGGTCTAGGATCGATCACCGTCAGCTAACCACTGTTTTTTTTTCTCAACATAACCATATGTCCGACGCCGATATAACCATAATTTAATGTGTTGAGTGCGTCGTTAAACAAACAAACGAACAAAAAATTCTTACCCTTTACGAGATACGAAAAATTCTTGTACCTGGTAAGGGACATGTTTTGCTTAAGCAGTATTCTTAGAATGCTTGTTGATGTTACAGAGAGTGTTGGCGTGCCGCCGGGAACTCGTTGAGTATGACAGACAACAGAGGGAGGCTGTAGCCCAGAAAGGAAAAGATATATTTGCTGGTAGAAAGCTGAGCAAAGTGGTCGAGGTTCCAACATGTTCAACACCCGTCTCTCAGAAACACAAGGACAGGTTAGTATGATGGGCAATAGTTGGACATCAAAGAAACCATTTAACTAAATGTTGTTATCTCTCCGAACAAACACTGTATTAACCAGCCATTATTGTGGGGAGGTTAAGTTATTACATCCAAGATCGTTAATTACTGGGTTAATATCTTGGTACTGGCTTCAACTCTACAGGATGTATAAAAGCACCTCATTGAGTCGTACACGTTAACACCTTTCCCGGTAGTCGGACTGTATGACTGAGGTGTTTGACCAGAGTACAATGCTTGAACCTCAATTAGCATTTTGGGTGCTTAAGACCTGTACTGGGTAGAAACGAGATACGGCATTTTTTTCAAAATTCTTGTGTGGTCTATGCCCATTCTACATATTACTTCAAATAATAGATTACATAACTGTGCTGGGAATAGACATTTATTAAAAAAAAGTAATAATAATAAAATAAAATTATAATAAATTGAATCTGTAGCATGCAATAGGTTATTTTAGTATTGGTCACTGTCATACCGTATATTATATTTTGCTGTCATTTTGTAATTGGCTATAAAGCTTTTGATGTTATCTTGTAGCTGCCGGTCGAGCAACTGTTATGGTTGTGCCAGTGCAGCTGTCGAACACTGCATCACTCTGCTGCGAGCCCTCGTCACCAACACCAACATGAGACAGATACTCTGTACTCAGGTCAGTATTATACACCACAAGGTCCTCGACAAACATGGCTGCAAACATTTATGGATTAAACTTCAGAGAAGAAAAAACAAAAAAACAAAAAAAACCTTCAAATTTCAGTGTTTGTATTTTAAACATTGATTTATTTTGTAGTACTATCCTGTCTGTGGGATGGTGCACATAAAAGATACTTTGCTGCTAACCGAAAAGAGTAGCCCATGAAGTGGCGACAGCGGGTTTCCTCTCTCAATATCTGTGTGCGACTTAACTGTATGTCCTTAACCATATGTCCAATGCCATATGACTAAATAAAATGTGTTGACTGTGTCATTAAATGAAATATTTCCTTCCTACCTTCCTATTTTGTAGACAAAAAGAGTAATTTAAAAAAAAAATTGTGGTCAGATTTTCACTTTTCTTCATTTGTTCTTTGTACTGTGATATCCCAATAAAGTAGGGTGGGGTTTAGCTCAATTAGTAGTCTGCTCGCCTGACGTGCAGTGGGTCGCAGAATCAATTATTTCACCATCTGTGAACTTGTTTCCCCCACCTCCACAACTGGTACATGAAAGTTCATGGTATGTACTGCCCTATCTATGGGAAAGTGCATATAAAAGATTTCTTGCTGTTTTATCAGTAGGTGTAGCCTGATGGCTGCAGTGCATGTGCTACAACAGCTTGTTCTTAATGTGCACGTAAAACCCTGTGACCTGATCTGACGGCTGCAGTAGGTTTCATAACTATATGTTAGACAGAGAGGTGTTGTTAAACACAATAGTCCCTTCCTTTCCTATATAACTTGAGAAAAGTTGTGAATTAAGTAATATTTACAAGTCATTGTATTTTGTTTATACAAAAAAAATCTCTTTAACATACAGTATTTTTTTCCTGCTTCCATAATAAATTACCCCTGCGCGTGCTGTAACCTCACTGTGGTGCAGGGGTGTAATTTTTTTTTTGAGAATGGCCAAATTGAAGTTTTAGAGTAAAATTCAGTATTTGTAATATTCTGTGATATTTGTATTTGTATTTTTGCACAGTTCTTTACACTGTTTTTGTTTCAACCTTGAATTTTTATATTGATGTTGATCATCACTTTATTTATTTGCATTAACATAGTGTGACAACTAATAGCCGATGTATTTTTCGTGCTGGGATGTCATTAAACATTCATTCATTCCATAATAAATGAATGAAAAGTGTACATAATAATAATTTATAAAACTTATGTGATTTTGTTTTAATGCTTTTTTCTAATCGAGATTACACAGATTTGCAATAAATAAATTTCTTTAGTCCGTCCCACAGGAATGCCTTTTTTCATACTGTGGAATTTACTACAAGTTACAAATGTAGTTATTTCTGAACTGATTGATTTCTAAATTACACATACAAATAGTGGGGTTTTCTGTTATTTCCTAAACACATTTACTTCTTTTTTTTTGCCGTCAAATCAAACTGAAATTATTTACAATTTTTTGTTTATAGAATGATAGGATGGATTACAGTTGAGTTTCTCTTGCTAAGTATTGATATTGGACTTTAACAGGGCATGATTCAGCAACTGATTGACTACAACTTGCGACACGGAACGCTGACCGTGCGGAATGAGGTCAGGTCACTGCTGTGTTTACTGACAAAGGACAACCGACGTGGAACTGAAGAAATGAACAATCTGATTATGACACGAATCACTGCCGCGATTAAAGGCCATCAGTCAAATCCAGATCTGGTGAGCTTTTCTCTGGAATAATTAAGAGAAAAATCATTTCATGAATGTTTATTCTATGGGAGTTTTCATGGATGTGTATTCTATGAGAGTTTTCATGAACATTTATTTTATGAGACTTTTCATGGATATTTATTCTATAAGAGTTTTCATGGATATTTATTCTTTGAGAGTTTTCATGGATATTTATTCTACGAGAGTTTTCATGGATATTTATTCATAGAGAGTTTACATGGATATTTATTCTCTGAGAGTTTTCATGGATAATTATCTGTAGAACAATATTCTTTGGATACTTACACTTTGAGTGTTATAATGCATACAGAAATTTTTTGATATATGTCTGCACTTTAAAAGATTTGCAGTAATTGTGTCTAGAAAATACAAGGAGCTACTTTTCCAGCTTTATATCTAATTTTTCAGCTTGTTTTTGTGGTGGTGTTTTTTGTTTTTTAGCATAAAAATAATTTTCACAAAGATTGTATTTGATGTGAAATCTGAAATCACCTTTTTTAGAGTATTTAGAACGTTTAGTTTTAAATGGGTATGATAATCCTGAAAATGTATCATCTGAATTTTACGAAGCCTGTTTTTCTTCAAACGCAGGTGTTTAAGCATTGTAAATGTAAGTAGTTACACGTGTGTATAACAGACATGCTTTGTAAATGTATATAGTTACGTGCATGTAAGACATAAACAGGCTTTTTAAATTCGGCCCAGTATGATTATATTGTGGTAGTTAAAAATGATATAAAAAGCATTGATGTGTACATTATCTGCACATCCAGTAAGTGGTAATAAATAGATTAATGTGCTTTTTTAACTTTTTTAAACTGTATCTGCTGGCTTTGACAAATAGTATTTTATTTTAATGAAGGGATCTTCAGTACGACATGAGATTCTGCTGTTAGCCAGTTCCCTGAACCAGGATGACTCCTGCTGGGAACAGAGAGTTCGATGTGGTATGTATACAGAGGACAGTTTGGCTTTTTCAGACTGTTTAATACAGTATTACTTAGTGGTCCCTGGAGAGAATACCACATAGTTATCTTACCAAAAAATTGCTTGGATATGTTTTTAAACAAATTTTAAGATAAATGTTTTCATACGGACACAAATATATGATTCTGTTTCTTAAACGGCCTCAAAAACCATGTTTAAGATAAATTTATATCTCTTTTCCAATTAAGACTAATTTATTTTTATTTACAGCACTCGCACGGCAGTTAAATTGTGAATGAGAAATTAACATGTCGCAGAACAGTCGGTTTCAGTCGTACTTATTTTATTGGATAGTATGGCTGTCATGACCTCGGAATGACCAATTACAAGACTTAGAAGTCTCAGACTATGTTGATCTATAGTGGGTCATCTCTTACATGGGTCTTTAAGTTGTACTATACCAAATAAAATTCCATAGGTGACAATGTTAATGTTTGTGTTTAAAAATACCATGCACAATGTATTAACCAAACTATGACCCATAAATATCAGTACTACAACCCCTATCTCAAAGTATTAATTGAAGAAAATGGTACCTTTCATGGCTAATTTTCGGTATAACCAGATGTTTTTACAACACCCCTAGTTTCACTAAAAATGTTAGTACTTGATTACATATTTCAAGCACAAGGCTACTTGACACGGTGGTACCAGATGAAATAAGATTGCATAATTTTTTTGCCCAAATGAAACT
Source organism: Dracogyra subfuscus (assembly GCA_016106625.1). NCBI lineage: Eukaryota > Metazoa > Mollusca > Gastropoda > Neomphalida > Peltospiridae > Dracogyra > Dracogyra subfuscus. Next base: position 14,166 of record JAECMU010122941.1, read on the forward strand.
AATGTTTTTTACATCCAACACATTTACATTTATCACTATTCTAATCACAGGATATGTGGTGTTAACTTCTCTATCAAAAGTTGGTTGCACCTTGACTCAGTCGGAAGTTATTTGGTTTAGGACTACCTATAAAAAGTGTGTGCCTTTGTCATTATTGACCGGCCTTGGTGGCGTCATTGTTAGGCCATCGGTCTACAGGCTGGTAGGTACTGGGTTTGGATCCCAGTCGAGTCATGTGATTTTTAATCCAGATACTAACTCCAAACCCTGAGTGAATGCTCCGCAAAGCTCAGTGGGTAGGTGTAAATATCAGTGATCCATAACTGGTTCAACAAAGGCCATGGTTTGTGCTATGCTGCCCGTGGGAAGCACAAATAAAAAGATCCCTTGCTGTTAATCGACATAAGAATAGCCCATGAAGTTGTGACCGCGGATTTCCTCTCAAAATCTGTGTGGTCCTTAACCATATGTCTGACGCCATATAACCGTTAATAAAATGTGTTGAATGCATCGTTAAATAAAACATTTCTTTCTTTTTTCTTTTTGTCATTATTGATGACTTGATTACTGACTTGAAACAATATCAGGTCTTGTAAGTGACTTAACTTACAATATAAAGCACAATTCAGATGTCAGCTGTTATACTTGAGATAGATACATCTCAACTTTGATTGGTTAGAGGTATGCTAATATAGTTCCCAAAACATATTTGTTCATCTGACCCTGTGCTCGTAAAACTTTTAGAGTCTAGACTGAAGATTCTAATAGTGTATGAGAGTTTAACATCATGGTAATGCCATACAAATTGTACACAAAAGATGGACCCAGAAAGATAAAATTAACATAATGTATAGCGAATTGCAATGTTTAATAGCACAATAAGTATCCCATTATTCAGTGATTTGTTTGTGTATTTGTTGGTGAATTAGCTGCCATTGTAAATGGGCAAACATTTTCATTTAATTTTCAGTGATGCGACTGTTTCTGATGGGGATGAATATGAAATCACCAGTTATCATGGAAAGCATTACGTTGCCATGTCTCCGAATTCTACAGAGCCTTGTCAACTATGAGGCACCAGCAACTAAAAGCACATATCGGGTAAGCTATCCTTCACACGCTGCTGGTCATGTACCCTTTGATAAACAATTTATATTGCTTGCTCAACATATCTACTCATTTAATTTGCACTGCATAAGTATGTTCAGTTCTATAATTTGATTAAGATAACTGGTGTTTTGATTAAGCCATCGGACATAAGGATGGTAGGTACTGGGTTCGCAACCTGGTATGGGCTCCCACTCAGAGCAAGTTTTAATGACTACTGCACTCTTTCTCTCTCATTAACCACTAACAACTATCTTAGATGCTCAGCCCAGTTAGCTGAGGTGTGTGCCCAGAACAGCGTGCTTGAACCTTAATAGAATATAAGCACGAAAATAAGTTGAAATGAATGATTAAGATGTGAAGACTTTATTTCCAAAACAAGATATATGCCATTTCCAGATTTGGGTTTTAACAGTGAAGGTATACTGATATTAGTACAACTCGGCAGTACGACGGTGAAGTTTACATAAATCAACAGTTTTGAGTTTACTTGTTTTCTTTCTTTTATAGTCTAGCCCTGAAGGGGACATCTTGGATAACTACCTGCCGGCTAAATTCCACATGGACGTGAAGAAGTGGTTGGCCGGTGACCCCAGATACTCCTACCAGAACTGGCAGAAGAGACTGCCAAAACGAGGTGTGACTGAGGAAATATTTCACTTTGTGCAATCACACTTAGTCTAGTTTTCTTACAGATCATATTTCTTTCTTCACATATTAATGTTAACTCCAGTGAAATTGTTTTACTGTGACCCATTAAACTGTTATTCTGTGCACGCAAAATTGCTTTGTGCCCGGAACAATTTCACCTAATGCTTTAAAGACCCTGAACTTAGTTATTATACAGTGTAAAAATATTTTAACTATTACCATTAATTTACACATGTTGCATACAGTCAAATCGTACTATAAGAATATCTAAATCGGAACAACTTTAGTCTCATATGCTCGCTTGATGAGCGGTCGGTTTGGGATCAATCCCTGTTGGTGGGCACATTGGGCTATTTCTTGTTCCAGCCAATGCATTATGACTGGTATATCAAAGGCTATGGTATGTGTTATCCTGCCTCTGGGAAGGTGCACATAAAAGATCCCTTGCTGCATTAAGTAAAATGTAGTCAGAATTGCCAAATGTTTAACATCCAATAGCCAATAATTAATAATTAATCAATGTGCTCTAGTGGTGTCATTAAACAAAACCAACTTTTAACTTTATATGTTCCAAATTTTGTAGAGCCGACAAATAACATGTGAAAAGTTTGTGGGACTAATCAGATAATGAGAATGCCCCTTTATAAAAACAAACATTAACTTTATGACAGGCAGAAAAGGTATGCACATTAACTTGATTTAGTGACATTTATAAATTATAAGCTGAAACAATAAATCGTCATCGTCCAGGCCCAGTTGAGCCGATTGACAAGAAGAAAGAGGCCAGGAAGGAGGTTCGAGCCCGGTACCTGATGGAGAAGTACGGCACCCGGTGGCAGCAGAAGATGTGGAAGACTCCGGCGATCCAGCTCAAGCTCACCCAGACCACGTGGCTGCAGCAGGCGATGTTCTCACCATCGTCGCGATCTGCGCGCCAGACCGCGTGCAGCATCATCGAGGCCATTGCCAAGGTGCCCAGTCGCAGGAAGGAGGTGATGGACATGACTACACGGTATTTATATATATATATATTTTTATTTTTTATTTTTTTATTTTTTTTTACACACAGTATTTTAATGTGGTACATTCACCATTTGTATATTGGTGCCTGGTCTGTGTGGTTGAGGATTTGTTGATGATTGAATAATGCCGTTTTTATTCTTGTTGAGGGTTTTTTTGGGTTTATTTCTAATGATACATTTTGTTTTCTAATTTTTAATGCCCAGTTTTTTATCCCGATAATTCTTTTTTACACCTAATGGAATACTAATGTAAGGCATTTGGACCAAGATGCTCTCGGACTTGGAACTCTAAAGGTTTTAGGCACATCCGTCCCAAGACCGATCTCTGGCATTGCCAGTGACCTGACCTGGGACAGATTTACTTTCATCAGGCAATGTTTTCACTGATCCATTTGTCCATAAAATGATCTGTGTTCAGGGCCCATGCTTATAAAACGTTTATCGTCCAGACTCAGTCTCTTCTGATGTCAAACACATTCAATTTGTATGGCGTTATCATGATGTTCACATCTCAGACTCTGTTAGAGTCTTGTCTCCGACTATTAGAGTCTCAAGTCTAAACTAAAAAGTGTTATTTATGGTCCTTTAAAGTCGATCCAAAATATTGATGTTTTGGATTTAACATATTGATTCCACTTGACTTATGTACAGTGTGTACTAGAATGTGTTTTTCACTTTTATAGTTGTTTGGATCTGGTTGGCAGTAGTGGTGAGTGTGCCAGCAACTTCCTCCGACTCTACAAGAATCTTCTGGCTCCTGATCAGTGGAAATACTACCTGGCCATCAAAGGGGTGCCGCTGCATCTCGGTGATCTCATTACCAAGGTAAACAAAAACATTCGTGCAGGTGCAACACCTATATGTATGTAGTCCATCCCACTGGGAATAGCTTTTTTCATACTATGAAATTTCCAACAAATTATTTATTTCTGAGTGGATTGTTGTTAAATTGGCACGCAAAAATCATATATTTTTGTTATTTCCAAATCATTTTGTTTAAATTTAATTTTTATGTCAAACTAAACTGAAATTATTTACAAAAAATGTTTTTGTAGGAGGATGGGACAGACTATAGGTATAATTAGTTGGGTCATTATGAACTAATTTTGTTTCTTTGACTGAGAGAAAGGGGATGAGGTAGGGTGGGGGAGGGAGGAAGGGAGAGAGAGAAAGTGAGAGAGGGAGGGAGGGAGGGAGGGAGGGGGATGAAATAATGTGAAAGAAATTTATGCTTTGTTATTTCCAAATCACTTATTTTTATGTCGAATTAAACTGAAGTTATTTACAAATGTTTTTGTACGAGAATAGGACGGACTATAGGTGTAATTACTGTAAAATACTTTATTTTCGCGGGGACTTAATTGTTGTAGATGACCCGGTCTGTTTTTCCAGCGTAGATGACTTGGGGTGGTAACATGTCTCCACTTTTGGTGATCGTCAACAAAACCGTGATCTGTCGTTTGTCGTCAACACCCGATATATTGTCACCTGTTTAGTGCCTCTCTTCCATGGTCCAATCACCCCCAGAAATGAGTGATACTCCACTGTCTCCAGTCTGGTCCCAGTTAATTACCAACTTGTCTGGAATTTGAATGTTTGCTTACTGTATCGCTCGCCCGTTTAAGAAAGACCTCCTTTATTTCTTCACCACGCTTTCGTGTTTTAGGAGTATCCTTGTCAATTGACATATTTTCTGCCTCGTTTTCAGTTTTAATTTCGCATGGATTTGGCAAACCAGGCGTTTTGGGTTTCGGGGAAGTAAAGACATTGTGGATGAATTACAATACAATACTGAATTACAAAGATTAACACCTCGTTATATAATATAATGCTTACAAGCGGCCATTTATCCCATTTCAGTGAGACGTCATCCTTTACCTGTTATAACACTAATCATTTGATCTGGTAGAATGCCGACACGATCAATTGGTCGTCTTTATTTGTAGACCAAGTCTTAATTGATAAACTATTCAGGACTAATTAAGCCCATGTCAAGGTAGCCTACCGACAGTTAATATTGCGCAATATTGCTTATGCATTGACTGTAAAAAACAGGATTTATTGATAAATAATAGTGGTGTTAAAAAAAAAAAAGGTTCAAGGATGCGCGAAATATTAATTCCGCGAACATGGTGATTTTTCTTTAGCGCGAAAATTACACCCCTCGAAAATAAAGTATTTTACAGTAGTTGGTTATTAGGAACTAATTTTGTTTGTTTATGAGATGGAGATGGAGAGATGAAAGAGAATATGAAAGAAATTTATGCTTATATTCTTCTTTTTAAATTATTTTTTTTTTTTTTTTTAAATGGCCAAAATTTGTCTCTTGCACAATAAAAATTGACTTTTAAGCAGATTTATATACTACTGTCAGTGTTATTGTTTTCTTATTTTCAGGAAGTGGAACACATACAATACCTTGAGGAGATTACACTAAATTCTGACCTTGCCCAAGGCTTTGCACTGAAATCTTTAACAGGTAACATATTCACCATCAGTCTGCAAACTAACATTAGAGGAATTATAGTATATCTTTTAAAGCTGTAGTGTGAAGAACATGTTTGATATTGGGATATGGAATAAATCATCTGATCATGTGTTGAAAACTTCTTTAACTTCGACAAAACTGGTAGCACAGCATGCTGGTCCTTTACGAATAAATTACATTTTCTTCTAGTGCAAAAAAATGTATCTCATTGCTAGCAGTGTAATGATTAGATAACCATGTTTAAGATTGCAGCTGACCATCCATGTTTGCGTGCCCCCGAGGCAATAACTGTCAGAATAAGAATATACAAGATGGCACAGTATCAAGAGAAATTATAAAACTGCATTTTTGCATTAATAAAAGATGTCAAATTTTAAAAAGATGAGATGATGTTGTTGAATGAAAATGTTTTTAATAATATCATGCAGTTTTTATTATTGGAAAAAGAGATGATTTGTTGATCTTTATTTTGTTAAATGTTGAGGTTTGTGATGGGTTTTTTCATATACACATTTTGTAATTAGATATCATAAGGTTTTTATCTTTATCCCTTCATTATATACAGTTGATTTGGTATTTGTGTACAAAGTCTTCATGCTATTTTGATTTATTTTCAGAGCTGCTGTCATTGTTTGTGGACCAGGAAAATCTGAAACAGCACTACAAAAACAAGTTGGTTGGCTACATCTTGAATGGTTATCTCTCTCTCCGGAAGCTGGTAGTGCAGCGGACAAAACTGATTGACGAAACACAGGAGAAAATGCTCGAACTCTTGGAAGAATTAACAACTGGTAGGCTCAGTACATTAAAGGGACATTCCTGACTTTTGCTCCATTGTAAGATCACTGAGGTTTTTTCTCGACATATCCATATGTCCGACGCCGATATAACCATAATTATAATATGTCGAGTGCGTCGTTAAACAAACAAACAAAACAAAACCATTGTAAGATGTTTCCGACTAATAAAATATTTCTATGATTAAACTTACATATTAAATATATTTTCTTGTTTAGAATATCAATGTCATTATATTCATTGTATTTCTGATCATCTCAATATTTGTAAGAAGCTGAAACTGGATTTTGTCTTTAAATAATTTTGTATGTACGAAAAAATTATTTTTAGGAAATAAAATTAAATTTAACCTAGTAAAACCTAGTGATGATCAGAAACACATATAATATACAACCACTAATATTTTATGCACCTAAATATATTTGATATGTAATTGCAATTGTCAAAAAGTGTGTTAACATCTTAAAAATTGCAGCAAACTCAGGAATGTCCCTTTAATTTTTCTTTGTTAGTGATATTTAAAAAATAATCTGATTCAGAAGGTTTAATTGCTATTTCTGATATATCGATTATGTTATAATAGATGAAAATTATGTTTTTATGAAGTAGTTTATAAAAACCAGTCAAGAAAGCCTACATAGGTGTAGCATCAAGAAGTATACATAAAACAGTTAGGAAAAACAGTCTGTTTTGGCACTCTACTACAATATCACAACATAGAGTGATATCAGTTCTGTTGTTTGCTTTGACTGTAAAAACAATAGCTGAAGTGAAATGTAGTTTTTTTTCCCTACTTTTTCAAAAGATTTTAACTTTTTGTCCTGCCATATATTAAAAAAAAAAAAAAAAAAATATATCTGTAAACATATACAACTTGTAATTTCAAAGGTTGCATTTGATTAACCTCAACTCTTTCTCTGAGCTGTCAAAATGAGAACCCTGAGTGTTGCCAAAAACTGGTGACTAATATCAACTCTTCAACTCAAGTTCTTGACCTATTGAAATGTGACATAGTACCTATGTATGCTTTCTTCACTGTTTTATGTATGTTCTTCCTATTTTCTTAACTGTTCTGTGTATGTTTTTATGTATGTTTTTCCTATTGATATGTGATACAAGTAGGTTTTCTTCACTGTTTTATGTTCACTTTTCCTGTTAATAAGTGATATCACAACTAAGACTGTGATCGCTTGTATGTTGCAGGGACCGAGTCGGAAACGAAAGAATTTATGTCTGTGTGTGTGCAAACCGTGAAGAAATACCCACTCGATGACTACAGGTCCCCAGTGTTCATCTTCGAGAGACTCTGCAGCATCATTTACCCCGTAAGTTTTGTTGTTCTTTCTTAATTTTATTGCACCTTTTCCCTTCTCTCCTGTGAGATCCATTTATTTTCTGCAGAGTTAAGAAAAGAAGAAATTTGTTTTGTTTAACGACACCACTAACGTACATTGATTTATTAATCATCAGCTATTGGATAACCAACAATTGGTAATTCTGACATATAGTCTTACAGAGGAAACCTGCTACATTTTTCCATTTTTCATTTTTTTTTTTTCATTTCCAATATTGTTTAACGTGCACATTCAGAGCAAGCTGTTACAGCGCACACCTGTCTTGGGCACACACCTCAGCTATCTGAGCTGTCTGTCCAGGACAGAATAGAAATTAGTAGTTAGTTGTTATTGTTAGTGAAAGAGAAAAGAGGGTGTAGCGGCCATACCACCTACCCAATGAGTCCTTAAAAACTCGCTCTGGGTGGGAGCCGGTACTGGGCTGCAAACCCAGTACCTACCAGCCTGTTGTCCGGCGACTTAACTGCTAGGCCACCGAGGCCGTTTTTTTCCATTGGTAGCAAGCGATCTTTTATATGCATCATCCCACAGACAGGATAGCACATTATATCATGGAATTATGTCAGTCGTGGTACACTGGCTGGAGCGAGAAATAGCCCAGTGGGTTTTCTGACAGACTGATTGCACAGCAGTTGAGTGCATTACCACTGGGCTATATCCCGCCCCTCTTTTCTGCAGAGATACAACTGGATAAAGGCTGTGGTATGTGCTTTCCTGTCTGTGGGAAAGTGTATATTAAAGATCCCTTGCTACATTAGAAAAAATGTAGCAGGTTTCCACTTATGACTACGAGTCTGAATTACCGAATGCTTGACATTCATAAGCCGATGATTAATTAATCAGTGTACTCCAGTGGTGTCATTAACCAAAACAAATCTTTTTTGTCTTCTTTTTTCCTGCAGCGATGCAGCTCAATGGTGGGAAGTTGTCCTGCAGTGCCATGGGCTGCAGGATTTTAACATTTAGTTTGAAATTGTACATGTCTATTGTAAATGTATAAACACGAACATTGACAGTAAATTGTTTGTACTGCAGGAAGAGAACGATGTAAACGAGTTCTTCACCATTCTCGAGAAGGATCCCCAACAGGAGGACTTCCTGCAGGGAAGGATGCTGGGTAATCCATACAGCTGTAACGAACCGGGCATGGGACCTCTGATGAGGGACATCAAGAATAAGATCTGTCAAGGTAGCTGTTGCTGTATTGTAAAAGTTTGTTATCGCAAACATTGTTAGAAGCTTACAATCTGATGAAAATAATTTGTAGCTAAATCATCTGCCTGAGAATTTACTATGTTGGAGGCGAAGTTAGATTTTAAGATGGTGCCCGAGTTAGATTCTAAGATGCTGGCTGAGTTAGATTTTAACCTTTAGACTACTGGATTAATTTTTAACAAAAACCATGTTGAATGGGTACAAGTTTATATTTTTTACTCACATATATTCACTTAAATGTTTTATAAATACATGAAATAAAATTCATATGTATATCGGTAAGTATTATTTTCGTGGATTTTGTTTAATTTTTATTATTTTTAGATCAGCTAATGGGGATTAAAATTAGGCAAAAAATCGAAAAAGTTGCGTTTACTTATGGGCATTTTGTGGCCAGTTGTCCAATATTTATGTCCATTATTCCCGATAACAATTGTTTTCTGACCAGATTTTTATTTTAAACCTGAGCGACGATTCTTATTGCAATATTTGGTGATTTTAGTTGTTGGAAAAACTATCAAATTTATTATCAAATTAGCTGTCATAATCAGCTATCGATCCCTGAAAATGACAATGACGTACCGCCATTGTTGTCAACCCAAAATACTTGCCGAAAACCACTTTTTGAACATAAAATTGCAAAGTATTTTCAGTTGAAAAAATCAAAATAAAGTTCACCATTTTGACCGGAAATATTTTTTCTTTAATTATATTTCTGTTTTCGGTAGTGGCCTGTGAAAAACAGCGGGAAATATGAATTGGGAAATGCACTGTATACAGTGTGCAGTATGTCAACTGGCGTGACGTCAGGCGAGATATCTCGCCTGCAGTACTCAGAAGGTTAAGAAGTGGCCGAGTTAGGTTTTAAGATGGTGGCCAAGTTAGATTTTAATATTGTGGCCGAGTTAGATTTTAATATGGTGTCTGGAATAAATATGCTTTCTAAATTATGGCTTTCTTCTTTACATTATATGTGTATGCAATTTTTCCTGGCAATTGACCCTTTGTGTTTTTAAATTATAAATCAGCTATACAGTGGTTGACATATTTATTTAGGGAGTCTGTACCATACTAAACTTTGCTCCATGATTGTTTATAAACAGAACAGAATGTGGAAGTAATAGATTTATAAGATTGTCTAGACTAGCTCAGTGGATAGAGTGCTCACCTGAGGTGTGAGGAATTGTAAGCTTGACTTCCCTTGATGGTCCAATCAAGTTTATTCTCTACTGAGCTTCATGTATCAAAGGCCATAGTATCTGCTGTCCCATGTATTGGAAAGTGAATCCATAAAAGCCAGATCCTGTAATGTTATTCAGTAGGACTCCCGAGTAGCCTATGCAGTTCAGCAGGTTTGCTTTCTCTGTCTGGACAAGGTGTTGAAATTACCATATGTTAAACACATAATAGTCATAGTTTAAAATGTGCAGGTTTGTTCCTTTTCCACTGACCATGTCATTATGTATGTACAACATTTTGAAGGCTCTAACATTACTTTCATTTTCATTTCAGACTGCGAGTTAGTAGCTCTTTTAGAAGACGATACAGGAATGGAGGTATGTAGTTTACAAGTCTAAACCTATACTGAACATTCACTCAGTTGTTATAAGAATTGAAAATAGAAGGAAAATTTAACTATTTGAAAGGATAACTCGTAAACAGTGTTGACATTTAGTCTGTTACAGATAGAACTACACCTGGAAATAAAATGTTTAATGTTCATATTGCTGTGTCTTCTGTTCTTATATTGACATCAAGACAATTGTGATACCCAATAGCCGATGTGTATTTTTTTTGCTGGGGTGTCGTTAAAACATTCATTCATTCATTCAGTACAATTCGGCGATATTAAGTAAGTCATCCTTGTTTGGTAAATTTGCTGTCGTTGAGAATTGTGTGCCTTCTTTAATACATCATAATGCATCAGCAATCTTTGGAGTCAAATTAATACAAAGGAAAATTAATTTACTAATAGACAAGTTTAAATCAGTGCATGGTTTTTTGATTTGTCATGAAACCTATTTTATTTTTATTTTTTCTAGCTATTGGTGAACAAGAAGATCATAAGCCTGGATTTGCCAGTCAAAGAAGTGTACAAGAAGGTCTGGCTGCCTGAACATGGAGAGGTCAGTTTTCGAATATATACAAGGTCAACAAGTAATACAAAATAATATTCTGTATTTGCTAGGCCATCGCGAAAAAAACATTTAGTTTGTTTAGTTCAAGACACAGTATTAGGAGTGGGTCACACTTACTTTAATTTTGTTTCCGGGATCATACTAAATGAGTTATAGTTAATTTTCCTTTTAATGTCAAATTTACAGTAGAATGTGCTTAGGAATGTGTGCAGTTTTACACCTGTAACCCTGAAGAATAGATGTGTTACCTTCTGATCTATATTGGGAGTCTAGACTTGAATGCATGTTGTGTCCAGTTCCTGCTGAAACATTGTAAACTTGCATAACAAAATAATATCAAAAATAATTAAAGTTGTTGCAGATAATACATTCTACAGAGTGGATATTGTTAGTAACCGTATATAGATGAGGTATGTGTTGTCCTGTCTATGGAAATGAGCATATAAAAGTTCCCTTACTGCCAACTGAGTATCATTTGTGATAATTTGTCATTAAAACTAAAAAACACAGTATTACTGGGTTTTATCAAACAGAGCAGGACGTAGCCCAGTGGTAAAGTGCTCGCTTCATGCACGGTCGAGCGGGCAGCGTGGCCCAGTGGTACAGTGCCCGCCTGATGCGCGGTCGGTCTAGGATCGATCCCCGTCAGCTGACCACTGGTTTTTTTTCTCGACATAACCATATGTCCGACGCCGATATAACCGTAATTAAAATGTGTTGAGTGCGTCGTTAAACAAACCAACAACCAACAACATCATGCACGGTCAGTCTAGGATTGGTCCATTGGGCTATTTCTCTTTCTAGTCGGTGCACCATGACTAGTATATGAAAGGCCATGGTATGTGCTATCCTGTCTGTGGGATGGTGCATATATAAAAGATCCCTTGTCACTAATTAAAAATGTAGCGGGTTTGCTCTCTTAAGATGAGATGTCAGAATTACAAAAACATTTGACATCCAATAGCCGATGATTAATATATTAATTTTCTCTAGTAGTGTCATTAAACAAAATAAAATGTAACTTTATTAAAAAGATATTTAATTAATATTGATTGATGTGTTCCTGTGTTGTTTTTCAGGGTGAGCCGATGCCCATCACGTACAGGATGAGAGGTCTGCTTGGTGACGCTACGGAGGACATGGTCAACTCATTCGACTCCAAGTCAGGTCAGTGGTCTGGTAGTTACTTGTCAGATAGAACAGTAGGTAAAATATTCTTGTGTCTTTTCTTTAGCACTTGAGGGGGCGGGACATAGCCCAGTGGTACAGCGCTCACTTGATGCGCAGTCGGTCTGGAATCGATCCCCGTCGGTGGGCCCATTGTGCTATTTCTCGTCACAGCCAGTGCACCACGACTGGTATATCAAATGCTGTGGTATGTGCTATCCTGTCTGGGATGGTGCATATAAAAGATCCCTTGCTGCTTATCGGAAAGAGTAGCCCATGAAGTGGCGACGGCGGGTTTCCTCTCTCAGTATCTGTGTGGTCCTTAACCATATGTCTGATGCCATATAACCGTAAATAAAATGTGTTGAGTGCATCGTTAAATAAATAATTTCCTTCCTTCCTTCCTAGCACTTGAGACCCATAATACATACCTAAGAAAAGTCCTCCTCCTGACCCATTTTATTTTGTAAGCTATTAAAGGGACCCTAGTTTCAACCCATGAAAATTAACATTAAGTTTATTTAATCTACAAACCTGTAACACATTTCGATAAAGTTTTGAGTGAAACACGAGTCTGTGATTTTGACATGGTGAAATATCCTTAAAAATGGACTAAAACTCGACTCCCATAACTGTAAATGCATTTTGTGATATTAAAAACACCAGGAAGTCCAGAAACACTACGAATGTACGGAAATTGATAATTCTAAACCATAAAATCTAAATAAAGTATTATTTCAGTACTATAGTATGTCCCTTTAATGTTGACATTTTTCATCCTTCAACCCAAAGAATTATTGTGCTAGACTAATAGTGTAAAACCTTATAGCTGCTGATTTTAGCAATATGTTGTTAAACTAAGATTCCTTTCAGACCAGGAATTGAATGTTAAAATTGTGCTATATTTTACAGAGGAAGACATTGATAAAGAGGAAGTTTTCAAGATGGGGCTTGTATTGAAGGACTGTGGAGGACTACATATTATGCTGGAAAGGTAGCTTTTGAAAATGAGTATAATATAGTCAAACCCATACATTATCAGGAAGTCAGACATTCACGGTTATGTCAGCAAGATGTATTCACACTTAAATGAATTATACAAAAACCATTGGAACAGACTTCTGTAGTAAGTTCCAAATGTTAAACTTTCTCATGTCTCAGTTATAATTTTAGTATTGACACTTAATCATTATCTACAGTATGGAAGCTAGTCAATACAGAATAGCTGAGATGATACCAATTGCTCCAAAAACCATTTATAAATTAAAATTAATATGGACACATAACCATTATATACAATATTGAAGTCTGTCAATACAGAATAACTGAGATGATACCAACTGCGGTGGGTATAGCCCAGTGGTAAAAGGCACCATTGGACTATTTCTTGCTCTAGCCAGTACATCATGATTGGCATGTCAGAGGTCGTGGTAAGTTTTATCCTGTCTGTGGGATGGTGCATATAATAGTTCCCTTGCTGCTAATCGAAAAGAGTAGCCCATGTGTGGTCTTTGTCCATACGTCTGATACCATATAACCGTAAATAAAATGTGTTGAGAGTGTCATTAAACAAAACATTTCCTTCCTTCCTGATACCAGTTGCTACAAAAACCACTTACAATTAAAATATAGTACGAACACATAACCATTATATACAGTATGGAAGTCGGTCAATACAGAATAGATGAGATGATAACCAGTTGCTACAAAAACCATATGCAGTGTTAGTGTTCAAATAGAAGTTGTGTGATCTGTTTTCTGTTAACCTGTTTTTAGCACCATCTATGTAATAAAAAAAGTAATGTTTGTTTTATTTACCGACACCACTAGAGCACATTGATTTTTTTTATCATATCATCAGCTGTTGGATGTCAAACATATGGTCATTCTGACACTTTTTTAGAGGAAACTTGTTGTCGCCACATAGGCTATTCTTTTATGACAGGCAGGAAAGGATCTTTTATTTGTACTTCCCACAGGCAAGATAGCACAAACCATGGTCTTTGTTGAACCAGTTATGGATCACTGGTCGGTGCAAGTGGTGTACACCTATGCACTGAGCTTTGAGGAGCACTCAATCTGGGTTTGAAGTCGGTATCTGGATTAAAAATCCCATGCCTCGACTGGGATCTGAATCCAGTACCTACCAGCCTGTAGACTAATGGCCTAACCACAATGCCACCGACGCCGGTCATCTATTTAATAATGTTATGGACACGATGGCATACTGAGTGCCACTATTACTTGGACATCACAATAAAAAAAAGGCTCAGTCATTGATGTCATTCCAGCGCAGAACTAAAAAGTTTAAATATAATGTTAAGAAAATTGTTTCACAAAGAATAGCACAGAATTAATATTTTTATATTAAACTTCGAGTTCCATTGTTTGACTGTTTATTTTTTGTTTTAGATTGGCATCGATCAAGGATCTTGTTCTTGGTAAACAGCTGATGGTGGTCTTACTGAAGCTGTTCGGGTTTGCCGTCAATGTGAAGGTGAACAGACAGGAGCTCATCAAGCCGGAGATGGACACAATCAACATTATGCTGGGTGCCCTCAATCTGGTACAGTGGCTTGGTTTTTAAAATCACAACATACACAAACATTAAGACATTTCATTCCAGATTTTGTTTCTCATTTAGCCTGATTTCTTATTTAAAAATGTAAAATTTTAATGCAAGATTAACCATACTGTGAAAAAAATACTCACTGTAGATATATAGATGATATTCTATTAGCGGAAGTTACATATGAAATTTATGAAACAAGTGTGGTATTTTTTTATTCCCTGAGTGAGAGCTAGGGGTATAAAACAATTTCCAAACAAGTTTCATGAATTGTGTAAGTTATAATTTATTTATTATTCACAAAGTGTGCTTTATGACAAATGTTTAGATTAAAATAACTAGAAATGCATTTCTAAATATTGACAAATCTACAGCCACTGTTCATGACAGTACTGGACAAAACCGACCTTCCTGTACTCAAGAATAGACAAAAAGTCCCCAAATTAGTGAGATCGAAAGCCTTGGCAACCCTAATCACATGGCCAATCTCGTTACACAACCATCAGTGGTAAAAGGTTCAGATTTCTTGTTTATAATCCACTTTCATATCTGTTTATTAGATATATGTTTATGAGGTTTATACCGACTGTATTATTTGAGTTTGCTATTATTTCTGTCTAAAATGAGCCATAATGTTGTATGTTACAGGCTCTGTGGATTAGATATATGTTTATGAGGTTTATACCGACTGTATTATTTGAGTTTGCTATTATTTCTCACTGTCTAAAATGAGCCATAATGTATGTTACAGGCTCTGTGGACAGAACAGGAAGGAGGTACGAGCGCCGCCAAGGGGCAGACAATCACAGAGCAGATTCTTCAGATCATGGAGGTTATCCTACTCGAAGCGAGTCAGCAACCTCCTCAACAGTACACTGTAAGTACACCGTTACATTAATTGACTTCCATATTTAGTCAGCAACCTCCTCAACAGCACTCTGTAAGTACACTGTTGCATTAATTGACTTCCATATTTAGTCAGCAACCTCCTCAACAGTACCTGTAAGTATAGCGTTGCATTAATTAACTTCCATATTTAGTCAGCAACCTCCTCAACAGTACCTGTAAGTACACCGTTGCATTTAATTGACTTCCATATTTAGTTAGCAACCTCCTCAACAGTACTCTGTAAGTACACTGTCACATTTACTGACAGTTAATTTCACTAGACAATGATTAATTAATTAATAAAAAAAATAAAAATTAACGACGCACTCAACACATTACAATTACGGGTATATCGGCGTCGGACATATGGTTATGTCGAGAAAAAACCCCAGTGGTTAGCTGACGGGGATCGATCCTAGACCGACCGCGCATCAGGCGGGCACTGTACCACTGGGCTATGCTGCCCGCACACTAGACAATGATGTCTGGATAAGAATTTCTGCTACATGGTTTGAGCTGTCATTTCCTAGATTGCCAAATTTTTATTGTAGTGATAATATATTTCATAATTAAAACATCAACAAGCTATTTTGAAAAGAAAATACAGTTCTCCTAAGAGCCATAATTTTGTTGTATTTTGTTTGGTGTACTTGAACTTAAATTTGGCCACAGATTTTCAAATCAGATTTGCCAAATTGCTTGGAAAGTTTTGGAAGCTTAATCGCTGCATCTAAATTGAAAACCATTCTGTTTTGTTCATTTTGCAAATTTTTTTTACACAGTTGCTTGCTGTCCATTCTTTTTGAGAAACCAAAAACAAGAAATAAAATATGTGAAGATAATCTTTATTCTAATGAATGCTTAGTGTACAGAATATGGTAAATTTGAGTAATATTTGCATTTGCCACTGTTTTATAAACTGTATAATATAACAGTAGAGAATAGTTACATTCATCTGATGTTTATAGGATAACAAGCTTCCATTTCGTATCGCGTTTATGTCCCGAGTGAAATAATTTTCAGTAATTTATTTTATTTTACGAGGGACATAAACATGATATGAAATGGTAGCGAGTTTAATATCCTATTTATTACCCACTTGACATTCTAGTGGGACTTATCACTTTGATATGTATTAAGATATTTTTAACAATGAGTAATAATAATCTTTCTATCAGTACATCATTTTTCATTAATTCAATTAAAAACATTGCATTTCATTCTTATTCTTATTCATTAATTAATTTCATTCATTCATTCATGGTTTAGATACTTTAGTGCAGATGGATTTGGTTTGATTATCTGGCTTTGTGTCACGAACAACATATTAACCTGCTTTCTGTTTGTCCCGTATTCAGGAGTTCAGCAAGCGGTGTGGCGACAAGGAGCAGCTGATGATGTTGCTGGAGCGTATCAACAGTCCCGTCGTCCGTAACAACACCAGCATCCTGCAGGCGCTGATGCGTCTCCTGCCTTTCCTGGCATTCGGGGAGGACGACAAGATGATAGCTCTTCTCAATCACTTCACGCCGTACTTGAACTTTGACCAGTAAGTAGTGGCTTTACTCATATTATTGCGAAGTCCGTGTTTGACGTCGGGCTGGAATCCGGCTCAGTCAGTATAGTACCCGCCTGAGGTGCTTAGGTCATAGGATCAAAGCCCATCGGTGTACCAATTCCATATAAATCCATGTGAAAAGATACCTTTCTGCTTCGTCAGTAGGAGTAGCCTGTGTGGTGGCAGTGGGTTTACTGGTGTTGTTAAACAAATATTCCTTTCTTTTTCTTTCCATTCTTCACAGATTGTGCACTTGAACTAATTCACAGCGCTCGCTCGATGCGTGGTCGGTCTGTGATCGATCCCCGTCAGTGGGCCCATTGGGCTATTTCTCATCACAGCCAGTGCACCATGACTGGTATATCAAAGGCCGTGGTATGTGCTATCCTGTCTGTGGGATGATGCATATAAAAGATCCCTTGCTGCTAATCGGAAAGAGTAGCCCATGAAGTGGCGACAGCGAGTTTCCTCTCTCAATATCTCTGTGGTCCTTAACCATATGTCTGATGTCAAATAACCGTAATTAAAATGTGTTGAGTGCGTCGTTAAATAAAATATTTGTTTGTTTATAAAACATTTGTTGTTGACTAATTCACTAGAGTCTATTATTTGTGCCTGTATTTGTTTTTAAAACAGGAGGGGAACAATATCTTTTGTACTCTGGACCAAGTATAAATAAAATAACTGAATGTTAGGCACCAAACAGTCATAGTTTTAAATGTACTGATGTGTTACTAAATAAAACCTGCAATACTTTTCTTGTCTTTTCATTGTTTTCACTGTTGATGTGTGTATTATATTTAAATGTTTGTTGTTCTAGGTTTGACTTGGAGAGTAATCAGGATGAACAGGTTCATTTGGACTGTTTCTGTGTCGTGGCATCTGCAATTGAGGTGAGAGACAAACAAGTAGATCACATTTCATTTGATCTAATGGGGAAACTGAAACACCACATTGGCAGTCTTTGAGCTGGCTTTTTAGTGTTAAAAAAGGAAAATCAGTATTTAAAGATGAATTGGGACTATCATAATCCAGGAGGACAAAATACATGTCTTAGATCAATCCAAAAAAAGAAACCATTGTAAGATTAATTAATTTTGTTATTATTTACACAATTAAATGTATAAAATAGTTTATTATCTGTTGCAAGACCTTTGTTAAAACAATGCTTTCAAAAGAACTTATGACTGCTATCCTTTCATTTTGTATTTTTAGATAACAGAATGTTTCATTATTTAGATTTCTAGTGCCCTTTGTTTTTGTCTCACATCTTAGACATCTATATTTTCAGAG
The DNA here is from genome assembly GCA_016106625.1 of Dracogyra subfuscus. Taxonomy (NCBI): domain Eukaryota; kingdom Metazoa; phylum Mollusca; class Gastropoda; order Neomphalida; family Peltospiridae; genus Dracogyra; species Dracogyra subfuscus. Next base: position 32,415 of record JAECMU010122941.1, read on the forward strand.
CAATGCTAATGGCATACGGTTGAAGAATGTGATCTTGGAGCACGGAATAGTACAGAAATCTGTTGACTACATTCTCACTCACGCCCCTCCTATCAAGACATTGCTGGCGTAAGCTGACCACTTTCATTTCTGTACACTTCCTATCTGAATGGTTTCTTGTGTAACTAAACCCAGTATTGTGTTATTGTGGAGTTGCTGTTTGTATTAGTAGTACTCCCAGCCTAACATCATGATATTGGTTGATCTCCTATTAAAACCACCAGTAGTGCTCAATTGATATATCAAAGTATGTGGTATGTGTTGCTTCTGTGATATGTGGTGTGTGTTGCTGGCTGTGATACAGTGTGTTATAAAATATCCACTGTGGCTAATTTACAAGAGTAACCTATGTGTTGAAGTGAGATTCTTCTTGAATGCTGACCGAGTATCACAATTCACAGATTCATCCTTCCTTTCCTTAATTTCCAATTTAATAAATAAAGATCAAGCATGTCACTAGTAAGCTATCCTTACTCCTTAATATAAGTATGGTGGAGAGTAGATCCTTTAAATGAAAACTGTATCTTCTCATTACAAACAATGTTATGTCTTTGCTATTAGGTTTTATGAGATGTTAGATTGTGTTCCACAGTTTAATATACTTTACCTGTGATATATATTTTTTTTTCCACTGCTCTTTACACTGTGTTTTATTTTAACTTTTGAATTTTTGTATTGATGTTGATCATCATTCATTCATATATTTATCTTTGTTTGACACCCAATAGTTGATGTCTTTTTTGTACTGGGGTGTTACTAAACATTTATTTGTTTGTTTGTTTGTTTGTTCATTCATTCAGTCGTTTCATTCATTCATTCATTCATTCATTCATTCATTCATTCATTCATTCAATCATTCATTCTTTATTTCTTTATTATTACAGAACTGATTCTGAAGTGTGGAAAGAGTTTATTGGGAAGCCATCACTTACATTCGTGCTTCGACTGCTCACAGGATTGTGCACAAAACACACTGCAACACAGGTTCAAAATGATTTTTGTTTTTAAAACCAAATGTGTATGCCTTGCATACATTCTTTGGCAAAATTGGAACCGTTGGCAATATTTACACCAAAGCAGCATTCATTGAACATTCCTTTTGTCTCAAGTGCTCTTTAATAATTGACTGGTCCTGTCTTGTCACATTCATTTAACTTCAGTGCAAAAACCAGGTTGGGGATAGTCATAAATTATAACAGATATCACTTAAAGTGCATATATTAATTAAATGGAAGTAAACAATGAACTGCTTTTATAGTAATGTCAAGACACTACGTTTAACCCAAGTAATTTGTCCCTTATTAGGAAGGTGGAAGTAAAGTCAACTCTGTTTTAATGCTAAGTCTCAACCTGGTGTGACTGCAGAGTTAAAATAATCTAGGATAAATATTTAAAAAAAGTTCACTGTGTTAAGGCACATAACACAGGATATATGTGCTTAAAATAATTGTTCTTCTTTTTCTGGAAGGGGGAGAATGATGATAGTGTGATACTAGAGGTGAATATTTCAACTAGTGAAATGATTTGTTGATCTAGAGGTTTATGCAGCTTGTGTATTTAATGTGTTTTGTGTGTCTTGTACAGGACCTGATAGCAAACAACTGTATATCAATACTTCACAAGCTGGAGCAGGTATCGTCCGACAAGAACGTTGGAACCTTATCGGAGAACCTTCTGGATGCTCTCAAAGGAAATGAATCTGCAGCTCAAAAGGTATATTTTGGATTCTTTGAACCTTTGTTAAAAACAAATTCACCTGGTTTATTAAATCCATTAACAAACAAAACCATTCGGTTTCAGCCAAAGACTGTAATAATCGTTAAGTGAATACTTTATCTAATCTCAGCCAAAGAATGTATATATGTTTTCATATCATTTTTAATCCCTGCATTCCAGTTAGTGGCGAAATAAATATAAAAATACCTTACAGTCAAACTTTGTATTATTTCTTGTGTTGCTGCTTAATCTCTGATAATGAATAATCCCACCACTACCAACTGTTTCACACCTGATAGTTGCTGATTAGATAATTGGCAAAACAGATCTAGTGGTGGAACAAAATGTATTCTAAATATACTTTTCATGATGTTGGACAAATTATTTTCTTGCAGATTGAAGAAATCCGTGATCAGACGAAGGCAGAAAAGAAACGTTTAGCTATGGCTGTACGGAAGAAGCAGCTGGGCGCTTTGGGGATGACGGTGAGTTGTCTCATGCTGCCTTGTATTAATAAGAACAAAATTAAGAATGTTGTGATTTCAGATAAAATTAAAGATTAAATGATAATATTAAAAAAGCAACAAGAACAGAAAATGTATCTGTTTTTCATGTTTAGTAAAAACATTAAATTGTTAACGACATGCTTTTATTCATTATTTTGCTATTGATGACGTTGATAACTTGATTTGCAGTGGTGGTGGGGGTGATGCCGGTCAGTGGGAGTTAACTCCCTTGAGGTATTGTCATATAATTGATTGCTTGCAACAGACCTGTTGTTTATCCCCCCCCCCCCTTTCCAACAAGAGTCCTATGACTAGTTTATCAAAGGGCTGCGTTCACGTCACTTAGTTACTAGCAGTAGTGAGAAGTCAGCTTCATCCGATTTCAAATAGAAAAATACACAACAGACAGAAACACACTGACTTGTTTAGTGTCACAGCTCACTGTAAGCACCTCGTGGGCCTGTTGTGTATTTTGACACAAGGCTGTACGTGGCTGCATGTCACACCATTTGTAATGGCCAGTCAAGAGTCCTTGGGACAGATTCATTTCAGTAATCGTTTGCTATTAATTGAAAAGAGAAGCTCATGGAGTGGTGGCAGCAGGTTTCCTCTCTAATTATCTCTGTGGTCCTTAACCATTGTAATTGAAATGTGTTGACTTCATATATGATCGGTTTCGGATCGATCTCCGTTGGTGGGACAATCGGCCTAATTCTCATTCCAGCCAATGTACCATGACTGGTATATCAAAGGCTGTGGTATGTGCTATCCTGTCTGGGATGATGCATATAAAAATCCCTTGTTATTAATGGAAAAATGTAGCCCGTTTCTTCTCTAAGACTATATAAAAATGACCAAATGTGTGACGTCCAGTAATAAATCAATGTGCAATAGTGGTGTCATTCAACAGAAACAAACTTTAACTTTTTATAAAAAAATATGTTGAATGTTTCATTAAATAAAACATTTCTTTCTTTGTAGACCAACGAGAAGGGGCAGGTAACTGTGAAGAGCTCTGTTTTGAAACAGATGGAGGAACTCAAAGAGGAGACTGGTCTAACCTGCTGTATATGCAGGGAAGGCTACCGCTACCAGCCACAGAAGGTAAACAAAACATCTTCAGAAACTCATTGATTGTTAATTATTAGTATCTTCTATTTCTTCTCTCATCTTAGATGTTAATATGCTCACTATAAAGTTGGTGTTGGTGTTCAGACTATTAAATTGTGCTTGGACAGTTTAACCAATGGTATTGTGCTCAGTCTGTCTAGGATCGATCTCCCTTGGTGGGCCCATTGGGCTATTTCTTGTTCTAGCCAGTGCCCCACCGCTGGTATATCAAAAGCTGTGGTATGTGCTATACTGTCTGTGGTATAGTGCATATAAAAGATCCATTGCTACTAATGGAAAAATTTAGCTGGTTTTCTGTGCCTTGCCTACCAGTGTTTACACAATTGGATGAGTCTCCGCTGGGTTGTCGTGCAACGACCAGAAGCAGTCAGGCTCTTTTTAAATGCCCTATGGGCAACCTAGGGAGACACCACAGCATAATAGAGGTCTAATTACTGAGCTACTCTTGATTCACTAATGTCAAAACCTATATTAACTCTGGAACTTTCTTTTTGACGGACTGTTCAAAATTGCACCCAAATTCCTCAATCAAACTTGCGCACCTTTTCTCTTCTGGACAGAGGAGACCGGCTCTTATGCCCATGACAGGTGTGCGCTACAACAGCTTGCTCTGAATGTGCACGTAAAGCCCTATAACCTGACCTGACCTGGTTTTTTGTTAAAGACTATATGTTAAAATTACCAAATGTTTGAAATCCAGTAGCTGATGATTAATAAATCAATGTGCTTTGGTGAACAAAACAAAATTTAACTACTTTTTTTCTTTCTTTTTTTTCTTTTTTTTCTTTTTTCTTTTTTTATTAAGGTTGTTTATACTGCTGAATATATGTATAGTAGGCCTATGAGTGCATAATTTGGGTTATGTAAAATAGTGTATGCTTGTACGGTGATAGTATGTGCTTGTAGAGTCGGCAGCAACATGTTGTATTATCTAGCTATATTTCACTTTGTCATACAATTGCTGTTTAAACTTAGTTCTTGATACCTATTAATACACATTTTCTGATCACTTAACTTTAATACATTTGGACAGGTCCTTGCTGTTTACACGTTCACAAGACGAACAAATCTGGATGATTTTGAGAACAAATCTCGGAAAACTGTTGGCTACACGACAGTGTCGCACTTCAACGTCATCCATGTTGACTGCCATGCTGCTGCCGTCAGGTACGAACTAACTTCTTTTGTAGTGTGTTCATTAAGTTAATATTAGGTGCTCAGGTTAATTAATTTTCTTTTTTTAATTTATCATTGTATAAACAATGAGAAATTGATTTAAAGTCAAGTAACACCACCACCTTTTAAAAAAAAAAAAAATTATGACAGTTATGCATTCAGAATATCTTTTAAATAACAACAGACGGAAAAGAATTAAAAAGAAAATTATACCCATGTTTCATCTCTGTCCTGTTTGTCTATCTGTCCGCCCCACATATTGTTTTGTGAATGTTGTTTTTCACAATGGCTTGATACACTGATCGGTCATTTTGTGTATAGTTAAACATATACTGATACAGATTAAGTTCTGACTTCCATGGAAATTTCCCCATTTTCAGTGTTATAGCTCTTGAATTTAGGAGATACCAAAATGTGTTGTGCCTTGTAGGAGACATGTATTGCTTTAGCAGTAGTCTCAGAATGCTTGTTAATATAACTTTTTATCATTTATTCATTGTATTACTACCATTTGTTCTATAATATATAATCTCTATCATTCATTTGTTCTCTGTAAAGGCATGCCCGCGGTCGAGAGGAGTGGGAAAGTGCTGCCCTGCAGAACGCCAACACCAAGTGTAATGGGCTGCTTCCACTGTGGGGGCCTCAGGTGCAGGAATCGGTCTTCGCAACATGCTTGGCCAGGTGAGATATCGGTGGACAATGTCCGGCTGTTTCACAATTGATCACATGGTGTAGGGTGCGGGGGAGGGTGGAGACATAGCCCAGTGGTAAAGTGCCTGCTTGATGCACAGTCACTTTGGGATCGATCCCCATTGGTCGGCCCATTGGGTTATTTATTGTTCCAATCAATGCACCATGACTGGTATATCAAAGGCCATGGTATGTGCTGTCCTGTGGGATGGTGCATATAAAAGACCCCTTGCTGCATTAGGAAAAGTAAAGTGGGATTCCTCTGATGACTACAAGTTAGAATTATGAAATGTTCGACATCCAATAGCCGATGATTAATTAATCCAGTGATGTCATTAAACAAAACAAACTATATATATGGTGTATTATTATTAATTATTTGTTTTGCCTGGTTTACCCAATACATGCTAAATTTAAATAACATTTTATTTTGTGGGTGGTGGGTTATAAAAAATATCTTTCAGCTTTTGGTTTGTGATCCATGAGGAGTAACTTTACTTAATAAGGATTAAAAAAGATTCAGAAGCTCATTAATGGGAAATTATAGCAAATGTTTATTATACATAGTTTACAGTAATATTTTTGACAGCTGGGATAAGTGAATTATATGTCTGTAATAGAATTAAATTGTAATTCATAGAGATTATTGTTTATTTTTTCTCTCAATTTGCTTATTTTGTTTTAAATAATAGATCATGTTGTTTTTAAGTTGATTTTTTATTTTTTTTTTAACTTTAATTTATTTTGTGCTACATTTAGGTCTTGTTATTGCATTTTTTAATTTCTCTTTTCAGACATAACAACTATCTCCAGGAGTGTACCGGAGTGCGTGACCCAAGTCACCTGTACACCGTTCATGACATCAAAATGTTACTGATGCGTTTTGCCAATGAGAAGTCATTTAGTGATGAAAGTGGTGGTGGGGGCCGACAAAGCAACATGTATGTGCTGCCCTACATGATACACATGGCCCTGTATGTCATCAACACGTAAGTTGAAACACAGAACCCTTCATGTTCATTTTGCTCATAAGTTGGCTACAGAGTTGTAGTTGGTGTAATAGAGAATGATAAAAGCCACAAATAGAAATAAAGAAAGAAATGTTTTATTTAATGACACACTCAACACATTTTATTTACGGTTATATGGTTAAGGACCACATAAATGTTTAAGAGGAAACCCGCTGTCGCCACTTCATGGCCTACTCTTATGTCGATTAACAGCAAAGGATCTTTTATTTGCACTTCCCACAGGCAGGATAGCACAAACCATGGCCTTTATTGAACCAGTTATGGATTACTGGTTGGTGCAAGTGGTTTACACCTACCCATTGAGCCTTGCAGAGCACTCACTCAGGGTTTGGAGTCGATATCTGGATTAAAAATCCCATGCCTCGACTGGGATCCGAACCCAGTACCAACCTGGAGACCGATGGCTAACCACGACGCCACCGAGGCCAGTTGCCACAAATAGTGTACATAAATCTGTGTCAGTGTTTTTTTGTCTGGTCGTTTCCTTCTTCCTTGTTTTTGTCTTGTTTGTATTGAACATTATTTTTTTGTTTTTGATGTGCAACAAGGTGAATGTTTTCTTTATATGGCAGCTGTGTCTCTGGGTGGAACATAAGGTCATCTTTCTGTAAACTAATGTACTGGCCTCGGTGGTGCAGTGGATAAGCCATTGGAATACAGGCTGGTAGGTACTGGATTCGGATCCCAGTCAAGGCATGGGATTTTTAATCCAGATACCGACTCCAAACCCTGAGTGAGTGCTCCGCAAGGCTCAGTGGGTAGGTGTAAACCACTTGCACCGACCAGTGATCCATAACTGGTTCAACAGTTTGTGTGTTTTGTTTAACGATGCACTCAACACATTTTAATTACGGTTATATCGGTGTCGGACATACGGTTATGTCGAGAAAAAACCCCAGTGGTTAGCTGACCGACCGCGCATCAGGTGGGCACTGTACCACTGGGCTATGCTGCCCGCTTGGTTCAACAAAGTCATGGTATATGGTATCCTGCCTGTGCAAATAAAAGATCCCTTGCTGTTTATCGTAAAAGAGTAGCCTATGTAGTGATAGCTGGTTTCCTTTAAAAAAAAAAAGTGTTAGAATGACCATATGTTTGACGTCCAATAGCAAGTGATAAAATAAAATATCAATATCCTCTTGTGGCATCGTTAAATAAAACAAACTTTACTTTTTTTAAATAATGCAATTTATAATGGGTCATTTAATAAGGTATGTATATTTTTTTAATTATTACAGTTTTTATTTCATAATAGCTTCATTAAAGAAGAAAACGGCAAAGCAAAATAATAAATAATAATAATAATAAAAACCCCACCACAAAAAAAACCCAGGTGTCATTTGGCATATATGAAACAATATCTTATATGTGTCCAGTCAAAGGATAATGTTAATCATCTTAATGGTAAGAAGCCACCACCACTTGCTTTGATGTATGAAACTCAAATATTTGTGGAAACCATTATTTTCTGTTTATACAAGGAAACGTTTTGTTTTAAAGTTTTGATTAGCAAATGCTATTTAATATTTTGTTAAGTTGAAAGGATTACTAAAATATCCATGTTATGTTGGTCAAATATCCAGTATACAATGCATCTTTATCAGTTGTGTTATTCTTTAGACTTAACATTCTGTATAGTAACAATATTGTGATTACTGTAACACCTAGCTATTTGTGTGTTGGGGAAGTATTCGACACATACTAGGGGCAGGACATAGCCCAGTGGTAAAGCACTCGCTTGATACACAGTCAGTTTGGGATCAATTCCCATCGTTCCAGCCAGTGCATTAAGACTGGTATATCATAGGCCGTGGTATGTGCTATCCTGTCTGTGGAACGGTGCATATAAATGATCCCTTGCTACTAATGAAACAGTTTACTGGTTTTCCTCTCTGACTGTTAAAATGACCATATATTTGACATCCAAAAGCTGATAATTAATAAATCAATGGTTTCATTCAACAAAGCAAACTTATAACTTCTTCGACACATGCTCATGTTTACAGATGGGTTTTCTGTTCTTACATTTGAAAAATCATTTGTTATAGTACATTTACGTATTGTCGTGTTGCTTATTAGTTTGTGTTTTCACTAACTAGTACCACCTGATTGTTTTTGTAGCACAAGGTCTGCGACTCGAGATGAGAAGAGTGTACAAAATTTCCTCGACATGGCAAAAGAAAAATGGGTGGAGAATTGTTTTGAGGTAAGAGTATTAATTAGATGAACTGTGCCCTATCTCTCTGATACTCTGTTTTGATCCGGTAAGTCTTCCATGACTGGTATCAAGGCCTTCAACCTTTGTCATAGTGGATGTGTGCACTAAATGATCGTCATTGTGGATGTGTGCAATAAATGATCGTCATAGTGGATGTGTGCAATAAATTATCGTCATTGTGGATGTGTGCACTAAATGATGGTCGTAGTGGATGTGTGCAATAAATGATCGTCATAGTGGATGTGTGCACTAAATGATGGTCGTAGTGGATGTGTGCACTAAATGATGGTCATAGTGGATGGGTGCACTAAATGATGGTCATAGTGGATGTGTGCAATAAAT
>JAECMU010122954.1:829-13678 GCA_016106625.1 Dracogyra subfuscus
GAGAGAGAGAGAGAGAGAGAGAGAGAGAGAGAGAGAGAGAGAGAGAGAGACTGAGAAGATATAGAGATACAGCAACAGTGAGAGACAGAGGGAATGATGAAGAGAGTCAGAGAGAGAGAGAAAGACAGACAGAGAGACAGACAGAAAGAAAGAGACAGTGAGAGAAGATAGGTACAGAAATAGTGAGAGACAAAGGTAAGGATGAAGAGACACACACACAGAGAGAGAGAAAGAGAGAGAGAGAGAGAGAGAGAGAGAGAGAGAGAGAGAGAGAGAGAGAGAGAGAGAGAGAGAGAGAGAGAGAGACAGAGAGACAGACAAAGAGAGACAGACACACTCACACAAAAGATAGATAGAAACTAGGTGAGAATTATACCAACCAATATTTTAAGTATTTTGCCCTAAGTTTTGAGATATGCTTTACAATTTAACTCTAAGGGATGTGAAACTCATTTAAAACTTAAAATGGAAATACTATCTTGCAGACATTTATGCTGAAAAGCTGAACTTGAATAAAAAACTAAACAACTAACTTGCATATCCAAGAAATCTAGCTCAGTTGGCAGTGTTTGCCTGAGGTGCTTTGGTCATAGGACTAAATACATTTGGTGGATCCATTCTCCCATTGTATATTTTTATGGTATGTGCTGTCCTGTCTAGTGGATTTTGCTTTAGTGGTGTTATAAAAAAACTAAAACTTTAAACTTACATTTCCCTTGAGCTGGTTCAGCTCAGATTCGTACAGTTTAACCTTCTCGTCGAGACCCACAGCCCGGGCTTCAGACTCCTGCTTCGCGGTAAGTGCTGCCTCGAGTTTCGCGTTCATCTCCACCATGCTCACTTCTGAGTCTTCAAACTTTGATTTCTCTGTCAAGTTACCTGTAAAATTAATCAGTTTTCTGTACCTGTAAGATTAATTACACCTGTGAAAAGAAAATTACTAACATTTTTCTGTTAGGCTGCCTGCAAAGACTTTTACCAATGAAATTATCTGGAAAATCTTCATTAAATTACCTACAAAATTAATTTCCTGTTAAGATGCCTATAAAATCAAACATTAAAATGAAAATTACTTTTAAAATTAAGTCTGAGAGAGAGAGAGAGAGGCAGAGAGAGAGACAGAGACAGAGACAGAGACAGAGAGACAGAGAGAGACAGAGAGAGAGAGATAGAGGAGAGAATAGGTGAGAAAGAGAGAGGGGGGGAGGGAGGGAGGGAGGAAGGGAGGAGAGAACCCACTGCCACCACACTCTACTTCTTCCAAAAATTAACAAGGGATCTTTTATGCAGAGAATAACTAGTTAATGACGTAGGATATCGGCTTTATCCAGTGAAGTTAAGAATGGGAATTTTTCATTCAGCCTGAACAGGATAATAAAGCCAATATCCTACATAATTAAAAAGTTTTGATCTTTAAAAATTAAGGGGTAAATCTAGTATTTCTGTTATTTCAGCTACATTGTACAATGACCTATAGGTAAAATGAGCCATTTTATTCTGTAGCTATGCATGTGACCCTACACAAGAGACACCAAAAGTCATAGTCTGTTAGTATACATGTTTATGACTTGCTTTAATCGGTCATCATAATCAGCCGACAGAACCAGTGGTTGCAGGATCAATGCCTATTCCCAGGATCAATGCCTATTCCCAGGATCAATGCCTATTCCCAGGATCAATGCATATTTCCAGGATCAATGCATTTTCCCAGGATCAATGCATTTTCCCAGGATCAATGCATATTCTGAGGATCAATGTAAATTCCCAGGATCAATGCATATTTCCAGGATCAATGCATATTCCCAGGATCAATGCATAGGCCTACGGGCTCCTATTTTTGTAGTGGGGGGGGGGGGAAGGCTGGGTTTGTGCCCGAATTAAATGAAAATGCCTGAATCTGGATAACAACATTTATTCATATTAGCATTACTACTAAGCGGCTGCAAACAAAGAACTACACATTTTTAGATAGATTCCAACTGATTATGAGGGTACAATAATTATAATATGTGGAAAAAAGGTCTCAGGTTGCCCAAATATCTCTATCAGTTTTGTTCGAATTTGAGGTTTTGCTCCAGCACTGCCCACCCCCCTTGTCTCGTATGCTTATGGAGTACCCGTATCCCTTGATAAACCAATTGTAAGGCACTGGATAGGAAGAGGTGGAAACAGCTGACATCACCGAGGGCAACTGATCCTACTTTCAGCAAATACTCTACCACAGAGCTACATTGTGCCCAACACAATTCAAGGACGGTTAGCAGTGGACTTACTAAGTAACGGCTCCACATCGATGTCGAACCTCTTGGTATATCTGAAGTCGGGATCCACCCCACTCCGGTGCAGGACAATCTGTGTCACACATTCTTCTATCAACTTGTAATACTGAGGTCTGAAAAAAAAAAAGGAAAGGGAAGACACACTCAACACATTTGTATTTACAGTTGCACAACATCAAACATATGGTTAAGGCCAACACTGATAATGAGCGGAAATCTGCTAATTAAAAAAATTAAACTTTTTTTTTTAATAAAATGCATATTAGTTTAGCAAATTTAACAACAGAAAAATTACTTCAAGACTCAGGGCTTGCTCTGGCACTTGCCAAATTCGCCAATTGAGAATTTCAAAAACAATTGGCGAATTTTTGTTTGATTTGCCGAAGAAGAAAAAAAAGAGAAATAATTGATTTTTTGTTAGAAAATAACTGGGTTTCTACAATTTTTAAAGTTTAGAAGATAATTTGGCAAAATGTTTCTGTTGATCCAGAGCTAGTCCTGCAAGACAATGTCAAAAAAGACCAAACTGACAATATGATGGCAAAGAAAAGATGGTAGATTATTTACACATCTGTGGATGTATTTACATATCTGAGTAACTCACCTGGAGTATAAATCATCTCGTATGCAGAGTAAATGTTGGAGAATTGACAGGAAGTAGGGTTCGGCTATCGTGTCTTTGACCGAAGCTTGCACCAAGTTAAAACACGAAGAAGGTTCTGTACACATTGGTTAAGGAGTAACCCATCGGAAGTCAATCACTTGTTGTAAGTTCTTGCGTAATAAGTGTAATATCATTTACAAACATGTCAGTAATGAAATTATTTGTATTCAAAAGAATCACAGGTCGTAGAGGTTTAGAAGAAAAAAAATGAAACATAACCATGGCTACTTCATGGACTACTCTTTCCAATTAGCAGCAAGGGATCTTTCATTTATGCTTCCCACAGGCAGGACAGCACAAACCATGGCCTTTGTTGAACCAGTTATGGATCACTGGTCGGCACAAGTGGTTTACACCTACCCATTGATCCTTGCGGAGCACTCACTCAGGGTTTGGAGTCGGTATTTGGATTAAAAATCCCATGCCTACAACTGGGATCTGAATCCAGTAACAACCAGCATGTTGACCGATGGCCTAACCACGACGCTACCAAGGCCAGTAGTTAAATGAAATAACCACCAGTCTGTTGAGCAATCTTCTCTCATGTTACAATTTGTCTTGAACTGTTAAGTCAGTGACAAAATATGCATGATATCAACCCTGTTCTACTAATGTCCATCATTCAAACCTTTGCCTGCTGTATTCTGAAATCGAGAATATCTTCATCTGAACATTTACAACTGCTCAGCCAAATACAAGAACCTTAACGGTCATCTTAGAATGGGACATTTAGAGCCCAAAAATAGCACACTGGCAAGGGCATACAGCATAGTGGTATAAGTAAGGACTTTAAATCAATTGTTGCTACCCTTAGCCTTTAATTGACATATCCCTAATACCTAACTAGGCCCTCAAAACCCTTTCAACCCATTTCTCACCCCTCCCCTTCTCACGTGAGCATATGCAAGAAATTAGGCAGAGGGGTCTGTACTGTGGCCAGCGAAAGTTTTAAGACTGGGCAGGGGGGAGGGGAGGGGATCAAGTCAAGCTATCCCACAAAATATATTAAAAATGTAGGCTCCTTAAAAACAAAATCCTGGAGAAAGTCCTGGATTGATATGCAACAAAACATTGGTAAAAACCAGTAATAGATGAATTGACAATTCCACTTGATGACTCCCAACTGTTATTTAAATGATGACATGGGATAAAGCACACATTAAAAGTAAAGGATATTCAAGTTCCATGCGCACATTGTCGTATCTGTGGGAAAACTCTTCAAAGTCTTCCTCTTTGTGTTCGTGGAAGATGTTGATGTGAGTTCTCAACTCATCGTCTCCCTGGACATCTAGAGTCTGTGAGACAAAGTTAAAGTGACAGTTTACATGAGCACATCAACACTAATCAAATGTTTAAGTGAGCTCATCAACATTAATCAAATGTTTAAATGAGCACATCAACATTAATCAAATGTTTAAATGAGCACATCAACATTAATCGGATGTTTCAATGAAAATATCAACACTAATCAAATGTTTATATGGGCACATTAACATAAATCAAATGTTTAAATGAGCACATCAACATTAATCAAATGTTTAAATGAGCACATCAACATTAATCGGATGTTTCAATGAAAATATCAACACTAATCAAATGTTTACATGGGCACATTAACATAAATCAAATGTTTACATGGGCACATAAACATAAATCAAATGTTTCAATGAAAATATCAACACAAATTAAATGTTAATGGTTTTACTCTTCAGAGTTGATCATTACCTGTACAAAATATTAAACGCCTCTAAAGAATAAGAGTTACCACCATTTATAAAATTAATTTTGTCAATGTTCATTACATAAATATAAAATTAAATATACTTAAACATTTAAGTTTACTATACTTAGTAAAATTAAATCCCTCTCCCACCCTGCAAAAAAAAGAAAGAAAATACACAACCTAAGAAATAATTCAAAGTGATGTCCAGAGCACACAAACACCATAAAAAGATTATAAAGTCATAAATTTGAGTTTTAATCACAACAATATTGCAATACATTCAGGTATAATGATATATAGGCCTAAATTACACCTTTTATATACAGAGTTTAATTACATCTTTGATCTTTACTATACATTTTGTAGCTCAAGACTTGTTTGTAATCACAGAATAAAATGTCTGCTCTTCATTCAGCACGAATTAACATTTGGCACCTTTGCTTATAATTAAAATTTTGATCACTAATTTCTTCACTCTAACCCATAGTATGTACTGACAATACAATGTATTCAATACTTCGCATAAATGTCATTTCTGCCATCCCTAGCCATGCAAGACAGACCCATTCCATGACGTCAGCTCATACGGAATAAATCTATCTTGCATGGGCTACGACGTCAATGAATTTAACATGGGTAGTATTACGGCATTGGTAATACATATGTCATATTAATGCGAGTTGGTTAGTTAGTTTTAGATGGATATTTTGTTATTAAAACCAACATTTTAAAATCGATCTTGTTAATTTGTAGTGTTAAATAATATTTAACACATGAAACAGACACAGCAAAAGTGACAGGGTAGTTTATTTATGATAAATCTGTCAAATAAAGAAGTTACTTTTTCAGCTATCTTTGTTTGTGTAAAATAATGGTTTATTTATCGAATGGATGGGATGGTGGGTACTTCGACCCGAGACGAGGCCTGCCGAGTCCAGGGTCGAAGTTTCCACCACCAAGGGTGTACTTTTTCTATCCCACATGACCACATATGATGGAGTCTATTATTCTCTTATCTGATCTCTTACGCAACAAACGAATGATTTGTTTAAGCGAATTACCAGTGAATAAAGAATTTAACAGTTAACTTATTCATCAGAGCACCAAGAATGACAGAAACAAAAAGGGAAATAACTCTGTATTAGACTTGAGTATTAGACTTGAGTATTAATGAAGTGGTCACGAATCTGACTAGATATCAAATTAAGTTAAACATAACATGACTATGAATTACAATTGTGTCATCGGTTGAATTTGAGAAAGTAGCAACATTTGCTTGTTATTACCGATATGTTTGGGTTTTTTTTAGTTTAAATAAATATGCATACATAAAGTCACACAAACTGGACAACTATTTATATGACATTTATTCACTATGATATTAAGAATCTGAATCTAGCCTCTAATTTTTACCAATCACAAGATGGTAGAAAGTAAACCATGCATATCATGACAAGAATCATCAAATCAAAATGATCTACAGAACACACATTCAACACACACGATGTCAATTTGACGGCACCCCAATATCCAATAAAATTGTCTGAACAATACAAATTAAGTTGTGAACAGACAAAACAAAAGTGCCATATTTAACAGCATAAACACAAATACAGTTTTCAGCCAAGTAATAAAACTAAAACGTTAGTACATGTAACTATAGCCAGATGCTAAATTTGTTTTGAAGAAGGAAGGAAATGTTTTAATGACCCACTCAACACATTGTTTTATTTTATAGTTATATGGTGTCAGACATATGGTTAAGGACCATACAGATATTGAGAGAAAAAACCTGCTTTAGCCACTTCATGGGCTATGTTTTCAATTAGCAGCAAGGGATCTTTTATATGTACCATCCCAGACAGGGTAGTACATACCACAGCCTTTAATATACCAGTCGTCGTACACTGGCTTAACGAGAAATAGCCTAATGAGCCCCTCCTGACAAGGATCGATCCCAGACCGTCCGCACATCAAGCAGGGGCTTTATCGCATTCTGCCCCTTTGTTTTGTATAATGACACCACTAGAGCAAATTGATTTATTCATCACTGGTTCCTGGATGTCAAACAGTCTCATAGTCTTCAGAGGAAATTCTCTACATTTTTCCATTAACAACAACCTGAACAAGGGATATTTATATGTACTTTTCCACAGACAGGACAGCACATACCATGGCCTTTGAAAACTATCAGATGCATCCCAGATATTGTAACAAAAATAACATTCATCCGGCTGGAAGTCACAGCTAGAATGCAAATCAACGATTGCTCATGTTTATGTGGTGTTTTCTTTTAAAAACAAATGCTACAACTATGGCCAAAATGGCTTTTGCAAATGTTAAAACATTTTGCATGCAAGTTAATAAACATTATTTATGGCATGTAATAAAATATTTTTTTAAATCATACAAAATAAAACAGTCATCAGTAAAAGGATGAAGGAATTTGGAAAGCAAATTTTGACAGATTTTTTTTATAATTTCAAAAAGACTGGTGTTTTTCATAAGTCAAATTCATTGGCCACATGGTTTTTATGTGATAAAACATCCATACCAAATTTGAACGCCAATGATGTTTTCGAAAACCTTGACCTTCATAGAGCTTGGGGAGGGGAGGTACTGGTGAATATTCATACCAAAAAATTAAAACATTCTTTAAGGGATTCTACAAATTGGAATTAGAATACGACTTTACCTAAACACTCGTACCAAATTTGGAAGTCAAAAAGATTCTCTATGACCTTAACCTTCATAGGGCTTTAGCGAGGGTAAGCAGGTGAATATTATTACTAAAAATTAAAAACATTCTTCACGGGATACTATAAACTAAAACAGGAATATAACTTTTCACTAAATTTATAAAAAATATGACAAACAAGTGATGTCGTTAAAACACAGATGCTAAGTTACAATTAAAAATGTGATCAGGTATGAATTTTAATTATTAATAGAAACATTACCAGACGATACTACATGCAAGCCACAAGGCTAAAAATATTCAACTTCAAATACCAGTAAACCTAGTGAACCTGCTTACATGTACATGCTAGCCAAAGGAAAACCACAAATATATACCAACTGTTACAAAGACGGAATCACTGTCCAAATCAAAGAACGTTCTTGTGGAATAAACCTTAAACACAAAAGCTAACAGTATGACAAGCAGTCCACAGAGTGCTAGTTAATATGCAGTGATAACGGACAAGTTCAGTAACTCTGTACTGTCAAAACTTGAACATTTACTGTCCAAACCAAAATTTTAAAAACTACAAAACATTACTCTCCTACCTTTAATTACCATTACATTTCCTCAAAATTGTGTCCACATACAAGTTGTGAAAAAAACATTACAGTGACACAGCTTCCACATATCAGACTGTAACGATGTTGTCAGTATCGACTTTGCTGACATAGTATAGGGCAAAATACATGCAGTTTTCAGCCGTCTGCCATTTTTCTTTTTTATGGAATATTCTTCAAGAGGCGTGAAAGCCTCCAAAGTATGTGACAAATTAATATAAAATCAATGATCTTTAGTGGTATATTTAAACAACCAAAAAATAATTAAATAAATTAATATGACATCATCACGTTTGCTTTTATATGATAACATGTTATGACGTTGCTAGATTAAGTCATATCCTTTCAACCCTCTTTTAGAATATTCCATAAAAAGTCCAAAATGGCAGCCGGCACAAAATTACATGCTTTTTGCCCTATGCGATCTCAGCGAAGGTTATCATCTAGTATGTGGAATCTGTGTCATTGCAATGGTTTTTTCTAGATTTCTGTCTGGACAAAATGCGAGTAAAATCTATAGAAAAATAAAGGTAGGAGAGCAATATTTGGTAGTTGTTAACATTTTGGTTTCGGACAGTAACTCACCTGAAGTTTTCTTATTTTACACCTATGGTTATACTTTTCACTTTTCTCCCTCCCCCCCACTTTTAATGTTGTTTACTGCCCACAACAATACATTTTAAAGCGACATACCCTAGTTTTTTTAAAAACACACCAACATAAGATCTATTAAGTCTGTTAGTATTATATTCCTTACCAATATAAGATATATTAAGTCTATTAATACTTTATTCCTTACCAATATAAGATCTATTAAGTCTGTTACTATTTTATTCCTTACTCACCAATATAAGATCCATTAAGTCTGTTAGTATTATATTCCTTACTCACCAATATAAGATCTATTAAGTCTGTTAGTACTGTATTCCTTACCAATATAAGATCTATAAAGTGTTATTTTATTCATGATTCACCGATGTAAGATCTATTAAGTCTGTTAGTATTTTATTCCTTATCAATATAAGATCTATAAAGTGTTATTTTATTCCTTACTCACCAATATAAGATCTAATAGGTGTTATTTTATTAATGATTCACCCATATAAGATCTATTATATCTGTTTTCATTCCCTCAATCCTTTCTCATCCAAAACGTATAAGATCTGCGAAGTCTATTATAATTTTATTTCTTACTCACTGATATAAGATCTATTAAGCCTGTTCTCATTATTTCATTCCTCAGATGCATTCGGAAGTCAAGATCATCGGGCGTACTGATGATAGCATTCACCAACTGAATACAGGCCACCTGAATAAGACACAAAACACAGATATCAATATGCATCTTAGTAACTTGCGTACAAACTATAAATAGTTACAAAAAATATCGGGCAACATTCCTCAAGAAATATTTTATAATAAAATATATTTAATATAAACCATGTAGAAAGGATTAAGAATTTTTCACTTTTTAACATCCAAATCCATTAATTATTTTATACCAAACAATAGTGTTATCAATGTGCTATTGTCAAATAAAAGAAAAATTACCATTATCTACTAGCAAATATGACAAGCTTGATCTGTACATTTTCAATCAGACATTTTGCAATAAAATGAACAGAGTATAGCAGGTGGTCACAGGTGCCATAAATAACTGCTGAATATTTTCTGAAGCTCATAGCAAGCAATGATGGGAAATAGAAGGTGTGTGACACAGACAGAAGTCCACAAGTCACAAGCACCAATTGCAGTTGGAGAGACAAGGACTGGAACATGAAGGTGGATAGCAAAAATAAATTGAAACAGCTGCCAGAAAAGGAAGAAATCAAACCGAATTCAATGAAGGGAAAGGAAAAGGGGTAATGTAGTTTAATCTTTTCAATTCTGTTTGAATAAAAAACTATTTAAGGATGTGGTATACAGTTACCTGCAAGACCGGCCTCGGTGGTATAGCGGTTAAGTCGCCGGACAACAGGCTGGTAGGTACTGGGTTCGCAGCCCGGTACGGGCTCCCACCCAGAGCGAGTTTTTAAGGACTCATTGGGTAGGTGTATGGCCGCTACACCCTCTTTTCTCTTTCACTAACAATAACAACTAACAAACTAATTTCTATTCTGTCTTGGACAGACAGCTCAGATAGCTAAGGTGTGTGCCCAAGACAGGCGTGCGCTATAACAGCTTGCTCTGAATGTGCACGTTAAACAATAATGAAAATGAAAAAATGAAAAGTTACCTGCATGGGGAGATTGTCTCTCATTCCGAGACCCATGATGATGGGAATAAATCTCTCCTGACTGCGTATCTCACTACACACTGTGATTCCCTCCAACACCTTGTCGTGACTGAAACCACACAAACATGTACACTTAAAACATGTTAGTTTATTACCATACACATGCATATATATTTTTTCTATTTGGCCCTACGATGGGAAACGTAGCTCTCAAATGTAAAGAAAACCTATGCAAATTATCAAAACAAAATACATATTTTAGAAATATTTAAATGGATTTTCAGTCTGACTGATGGGATATTAAATGAGGTTAAATTTTGCATTACATTTATGTACCAAGTGAAACAATTCTTACTGTCACAAACTATAGTGAGTGACAAATGAAAATTTAATTAAGAAAGTGATTTGTACATGTACCTAATGTGGCACTTTGAAAGTATTATAATGAATAGAATTTGACAATAATGACAAAGTCAAATCTGATGAAGATTAGTCATTTTGCTAACTAAAATCAGGTAAATAACCAAACTGCCTCCTGACCGTAACCAACTGTTAACAGCCAGACAAAAACTGTCATTGCCTGAAATTAACCAGAACACAGCTACCGGGTAATGCAAAACAAAGTGCTGCTATTACTGTATGTGTGTCATGCAGTATTAAAGTTGGATTTATTTTGTACCATGTTCAAATTATGAACAAAAAAAGTAAAACATTTCTTGTGCAACAGTCTTGGAATGAGAGCCTCTCAGCCTAGAACTGTGATACCCCCATCCCAACACAATGACAGGTTACAAACAACAACAGGTTAGAAGTGAACCCCAAGTGGATGACAACGTACCCATTTGGAGGAACCAAACACAACGCAGCCAACAGCCGCACAGCCTCGAGCATCGTGGGGGGGTCGGACGGGTCTATGGTTCGCGAGAGGATTGTTAGCGCTTCTTCATGGTTCAAGATTTGCATCAAGCCAAACTGGAAGACAAGCAACGTACACTAACACATGCAACACGACAAGAGGTTAAACGATCGTGCATCAACTGATTTGTTTTTTATTTTTTTAAATACATAGAGATTATTATACGAGTGTTTTTCGGTATCATCAATATGATATATTAGGAATAAAAATTGTATTATGCGAGCCTCTGGCGAGCATAATACATAATGTTTATTCCTAATATATGATATTGACGATACCGAAAAACACGAGGATAATAATCTTTTTATCATATAATGTCAATCTTTTCATAAACGTTTTTTAAAAACTTTGTTCGCCGCTACAATGATTAAATACGCCATTACATTATTTGAGGAGGCGTGGTTAATGAAGATAGCAAGTGAGGGCGTGGCTTGTCAAAGGGACACAACTCCAAATACTAAAGTAGTTAATTATCGAGACTTTCTGTCCGTAGAAAAAACTTACGATACGTCTGCTTGACCCTCGGAATTTTTTTAGCTATCTTCACAAGCCTCCACTGAGGCAGTCTCGCCTCATAGTCGGTTCCGACAATATTTACTAAATATTATTTCACATTGTTTCCTTTGTCACTAACCCCTGTTATCGTGCCCTCACCCCTACCGTCTACTGATACAGATTCGCCTACTGAGAGAGAAGCCATTTGTATTTGTTTACGTTTTTGGGTGTCAATCATGTTGGTCACATGACCTAATTTGCATAGTTATCCGATTCTCAAAGTATGGTGATACCAAAAATATCAGACACTTTGTTTCCACTGGATGACTTACTCATTATATGATAAATACGTCTACGACATTTACGTGACAGATTCATAACTGCTTCATCATCAACTTCTGCCATACCTGGGATGCGAAGAATTTCGGACCAGACCGTAAGAAACCGTCTACGTGAAGCCAATATCCGAGCTAGAAGACCAGCTAGACGGATAATTTTAACCGCGCAACATAGTCGTCTATGGCTTCCATGGTGCAGACGTTGTCTGTCTGACATGGCGTCGACAGCAGTGGCGAAGAGTGGCTTTCAGCGACGAGTCGCGTTTTTTGCTTCAACGCGCCGACGGCAGAGCTAGTGTTTACCGACGACGTAACGAGCGTTATGCCAATACTTGTGTGCGGCGGGTGGACAGATATGGAGAGAGGGTGTTATGGTATGGGCGGCATTCACTTACACTGGCAGAACAGACCTTATACATGTCCCAGGTCAGCTAACAGCCCAACGTTATTGCAATGAAATTCTCCAGCGTCATCAACGCAGAAAATGTCATCTTCCAGCACGACAATGCACGACCACATAGCGCACGTATAACAAGATACTTCCTGAGTCAACACAATGTCGGAGTGATGCCATGGCCTTCAAGATCACCTGATGAACTAGATCAACGTTTACGGCAACGTAACCCTGCGCTACAAACTCTACCCCAGCTGCTCCAGGCTTTGCAACACACATGGGCTACAATTACCCAGCCTGTGATTCAAGCATTATTTGATTCCATGCGTAGGAGATGCCAAGCCGTCATTGCTGCTCATGGGCCTCATACTCAATATTAGTGTCCATGACCGTGACCTTGATACGGTGGCCTAATCCTGTTGATTTGATAGATGATTTCATTACAAGTGATGATCTGATCATGTTTAACAAGTTTCAGTTGTACTGCTCTAGTATTGTGCAAAG
>JAECMU010122968.1:8423-18570 GCA_016106625.1 Dracogyra subfuscus
AAAATCAGAGTGTGTGTGTGAGAGAGAGAGAGAGAGAGATACATTATTTGTATCCATGAACATGTATAATTCCAGTCTTCAAACTGCTTGTGTAATAAAAAGATGGTGCCAACCATTTATAACCAATGATAGATGATGAAATTCAAACCCATTCCCAACACTAATACAAATAATATAGTAAAAAGCTTATGATTGTTTAACTTAAAATGATAATCTCCGAAGCGTCTCTATCTGTAATCATGTTATTAACAACCATCCACAAACCGCATCTATTGATTAATGCGTATGACGGTAAGCAATGCTTATGGTATCACGTTATCAAACTGGTTTTGTCAGCAATCTAGTTCATTGCATATAAATTATGTGTGTTCTTGTTTTATTTTCTCTTATAATCATAACAGTTATTGTAACATTCCTCATATGAGTCCCAGTTGTTGCCGTTTGCCTCGTTTGGACATCCTCCAAAATAGAACAGGTTACAGCGGTTCGTCTGATAATCGTAATAAATTCTGGCCATGGCTGCCCTGCAACGTCCAGCATAGCTTGGCAGTCTACATGGATTCTCTGTAAAATAAAAATAAAATATATATATATATATATATATTTGAGTAAAGTTTTGTCAACATGTCCTTAAAACTAGGGTACTCTACACTAATAATAATAATAGAATAAAGGATCACACCAACACTAACGGCAAAGTAACCACAACCATGTTACTGGCAGTCAACTCACACTACTGACATTCGATGTCACGTTACATGTCTTTAATTTAGACAGACATTACGAAGCCTTGATGAGAAGCAGGACGAGCTGTGTCCTAACTAGGCGGCGGTACGAACGGCGGAGAACGAGAGCTCAGTAATAGAGGGTCTTTTTCAAGTGATCAGAGATTTTTTGTATTATGCTTCCAATGGACTCATCAAACACGACGATAATAGTGCAACAAATCGCTTTCATTCCAATTATGTTTTCGTATCCCGGTACTGGCTCCTACCCGGTGAGTTTTGACGGATCGGTGAAAAGGTGTTCTGGATAGACATACCAGATAGTTGAGATGGGTATCCAGAACAACATGCTTGGATCATAAGTGGATCTACCCAATAAAACATCATAATTGAAACGATGAAGATTTCTACCATCAGTTACAGTAACCTCATATACTGATATACGGTTGTTATAAAGCTATTCGTTTATAGCTTCAGTGCACATATACACTGCAGTGTTCAAAATATGAAGTTTCAGTACCAGCGATATAAAGGACTATTTATACTCATGGATGGTGAAGTAGAAGTAATGATCTGATATTCACATGACATTGCCATCAAATGCCGTTGCTCGGATAGAGGTATGCTCTGACCAGCCGAGATAGGCTACAAGGGTAAATTGTTAACAATGCATCGGAAACGAAAGAAAGAAAGAAATGTTTTATATAATGACGCACTCAACACATTTTATTTACGGTTATATGGCGTCAGACATATGGTTAAGGACCACACAGATATTGAGAGGAAACCCGCTGTCGCCAGTTCATGGGCTACTCTTTCCGATTGGCAACAAGGGATCTCTTATTTGCGCCTTTGTTGAACCAGTTATGGATCACTGGTCAGTGCAAGTGGTTTACACCTATCCATTGAGCCTTGCGGAGCACTCACTCAGGGTTTAGAGTCGGTATCTGGATTACAAATCCCATGCCTCGACTGGGATCCGAACCCAGTACCTACCAGCCTGTAGACCGTATTTTTTATTGTCAGTAGTTGATATATAGGCGGAAGGTGAACTCGTTAAAAATGTCATGATCGCATTCCTAAATATAAAGTTTCTTAAAAATCGGATGAGAAATTAAATCATTGGAGCTGTGGCGCTGTATTTGTTCTTTTTGTTTTAATAATGGTATTGATCTTTGAAGCAAAGAGGCTAACGCCTGCAAGATATGAACCTATATATGAAGTCTTATGAAAATCGGATGAGGAATGACGTTGCTAGAGCGGTGACGTTGTCGTGTCAAGATTGGTACGTAGGTACGTGCACGACGCTAAGCTAGGAATTCATGTGCGCGTGATGTGTAGTGCGTACTGCATTTTGACTGTTTTCGAAATATGCATATATATTCATGTGCGAGAAGCGTGTGTGTTGCTTTGAAGGAAGATTACAAAGAAAAAGAATCTTAGTTATCTACCGTTGTTAATATTACACACAAGACTAATGTAAAATAACTGTGATTATACAAAACACGTAACATAAAGCAAGTAATACATCTGGCGCGCTTGCGTGATTTTTCTAGGATTTTGTTTTGTTTTGTGGTTTTTTGTCAATAATTTTCCTTTCGCAATTTTGCAATGACGTCACACCCGATTTCCCTACTCCATGTGTCCCTATTGGAACGATCACCGATGGGTTACACAACACCAATCACACACTGCGTACATATGAAAGCGCTTCAGTTGATTTCATATATAAAGTGTTGTTTACTCACTACGCACACATAAAGTTCTACCTTTATCGGGGATAAAAACGCTAACGCGGATATTTGTTGTGACATTATATGGACCAAATGCCCAACTTGAAGTAGAATATCGAGACTAATGTATATTTGCATGGAAATGCGAATTTCATGTTTTACGTAACTGAACAAAATCAATATGGAACTTTAGTTCGATACATTGGAAAACTAAGTTCAATCATTATCATCTTGTAACTGTTTACAATAAGCTTGTGCTTCTAGCACACTATGCAGGAGTATTAGGCCTACCTGTATTTCAGCCTGATTTAAAATTATTTATTATATTTTTAATAGTATCACAAGCTTCAAATACCTTACAAAATTATTTCGGATGCTTACCACAGTGTTTTTGGCATTCAGAATAACTTCGGAAGTTGTTGTCATTATTGCCGCATCCTCCAAATATGAACATTTCACACTTTCCACTAGTGCTGTTGTAGAAATAGCGTGGAATCAGAGACCGGCAAGGTCCGGTATCCTGAGTCTGTTTACATCCTGCAAACATAATCCACATCAAATAAAATGAGAAACCAATAAAACCGAGCCAGGCACATGCTAATTTCCTTTGTGTATTAATTATATTAATATCACGCTAATTTCGTCAAATGTTGAAAATCATTCATTCTGTCAAGCCAATTTTGGGAGAGTGGCAGTCTTTCTGTGGGCTGTGCAGAAAGGATGAAATAGGATTGTGTCGTGATCGCATCGGCCATAACTAGACATATTAAAGGAAGGAAGGACGAAATACTTAACGACAATAACACACATCATGTCAAAACAACACAAAGAAAACGGCAATGAATACAGAGCATACAGTATATGTATAACTTCTACACTAACATTTTAAAATATTGCACATATTATTATGGCAGAACACAGTTCAGAGGACTGCGAAGAAACACTCACTGGGAATGAACCTGTACTGTGGCTTCTCCTGCGGTCTGATTTTCTCGTTATCACAACAGACGCCGTATTCCAGATCTGGGTAGATTCTGCAGGTCTGGTCTGATTTGCAGTGTCTGTCCTTGTTACACAGCACGCCCGGCTTGGCACCACCTGGACATATATTCGGCCAGTCGACTTTCTCACCGACCGTCTTAGTAGTGGTTTCTTCAGGCTCTGTTGTCTCCTGTTCTGTTGTTGTGGTGGTTGTTGTTGTTGTCGTGTCTGCTGTGGTTTTTGTAGTTGTCGTTGGTGCTTGTGGAGATGTTTGTCGAATGATAGGAAACGGAAATGTCGGTTGCGGTGCATTTGGATCTTTAAGGGAATCTGTAAAATATAAAAAATAACACTTTCTGATCTATACCTACAAACCTATGTTCTTTTTACATGTTTTATCATAGAGTGAGGGGGTGAGTATATTTATTGAAAATCTACTCTAAAATGCTTAAGTAGAGTTGGGCTTATGTCACGTGACCTATAGTTTTTAGTCAGTGACCGAAAATATCGAGATTTATCTAGTCATCATATCTTGCCAATGTATAGTGATTGCTGGATAAATTACAGTTTCACAAAGTTAAGGCTGTCTGATTCATAGGTGGGAAAATCCCACTTCAACCTAACATTTTAAATTGTGTAATATATATATATATATATATATATATATATATATATAGAAAGAGAGAGAGAGAGAGAGAGTTTTAGATACTGCATATTTTGCAACAAAACACTTGTCGGTGTTGTTCATTGTAAAGCCGTTATTTAAATTAAAAGAAAAGCCATGATATAAAATGAACGTAACGGACCAGGAACACATCTGTAGTTCCTCAATGAGAACCATCCCTGTCGACGATTAAGAGTCTCACAGTGCTGGCCAAATGGACACTGAACGCCCTGAAAAGATAAAGTTTGTTTTGTTTAACGTTGATTTGTTAATCATCGGCTACTGTTATGTCACACAGTTTCTAATTCTGACATAGTCTTAGAGGGAACCCGCTACATTTTACCATTAGTAGCAATGGGTCTTTTATAGGAACCATCCCAAAGACCACATCCTTTGGTTTTATAGTTGTGTTGCACTAACTGGAACTTGAAATATATAAATGAGGATCAAACCTATACCACTAACGGTTTAGGCGAGCTTTTTACCTCACCCAGTCCTATGAACACCCCGATGTCAAATAAGTACAATACGTTTCAGAAGTTTACGACCTATATGGGTAAAATGTGAAATGCTTTTTCTCAAAATTGTAGTGTCTGCGCCAGAACCAAAAATAGAGTTATCGGAAGGAATTTGACATTGGAGTCGGTGTGAGACGGGTGTCCCCCTTTTTGCAGATGCCCGTGCTCCGATACCCTTAAAATAAGAGCGTTAATTAAGATTCATTCAGTACAATCAGGTTTTACATTTTACTTCGTTGTTTGGTGGAGTATTTTGTTACTGACCTCACATGCTGTGGATGACTTTGCACACATGCAGATTGAACAACCCAGCAGATCCTTGGCATAACCACCATACGGACAGTCTTTCTCATTCAGGCGGCAGTTGTTTAAAGGTGGACAGTATCCTATAATATATCAAACAAAATCACATATTGTAATTTATTTCTTTACATTTATCACATATGCACGATCTGCTTAAAATATATGAGAGTATATATATATATAACGTTTTGGAGACATTATCTTGTGATTATATGCGCATAATAATAATGATTATTTCAATTGGAATATATTTATACAGCGTTTGTTTAACCTTGTCACGACGTTGTCTAAAGAGGGGATGGGACGTTGCACACTGGTAACATCGCTCGCCTGATGCACGATCGATCCCTATCGGTGGGCCCATTTGGCTATTTCTCGCTCTACAACTGGTGTAACAAAGGCTGTGGTATGTATTATCCTGTATGTGGGATAGTACATATAAAAGATCCTGGCTGCTAATCGAAAAGAGTAGCCCATGAAGTGGCGATAGCGGGTTTCCTCTCTCAATATCTGTGTGGTCCTTAACCATATAACGGTAAATAAAATGTGTTGAGTGCGTCGTTAAACAAAACACTTCTTTCCTTGTCTAAAGATCACTTCACTAATAGTTAAGGTCATTAAACCCATCCTTAGAGTTTAAAAACAAATAATTATTGGGACTGTCTTTGGAGGCATTCATAGTATATACATGTATATATGCATATGGGGGAGAGGGTACATGGGAAGGGTGATATCGAATGTTCGCAATTCAAGCTCCTGGTTGTATCTACGTACTTTTCAACATGGACGATAGGTGTACGGGGTGGTTAATGATACAACATACAGAAAGGGGGAAGGGGTAAAAAAAACCCAAAACCCCCAGATTTTGAATGAATTAATGTTTGTTTAACGACACCCCATCACCAAAATACATATCGGCTATTGGGTGTCAAAAATGTTAAGTATATGAACATATTTATATATATTTATGTACAACCACAGTGTAAGGAGCTGTGGGGTGGAAGTGTAATACAATATATAAAATCAAGTTAAAATTTAATTTTGTATAGAAGTCAAACTGCCTTAAAACATTTACAATTAACATTGGATGGAATTTAAACGATTTCAAAATATTTCTGTTGCCAAATATATCATTTCTTGTCAGCTTGAGATGATCACACACTACCAAAATGTGGCGCACAGTCAGTGTACACTGACAATGTTCACACTGAGGAGGAGGATCCTTCTTTAAAATAAATGTATGGGGCACGGTATGACACTACTTCATCCCTCCTGCAGCGCCTGTAGAATGACTGCCTCTCTCCCAGGACTGCCATAACAGAATGAAGCTTATTCGCAACCGCACCGTCCCAATCATCTTGCCAAGTCGAAAAAATATATTGGTTAATATGAAATTTAAAATCACTGCAGGGGACACCAACATGGACACGGGGCAAGTCAAAGCAGACTTGGCAGCAACATCTGCCTTTTCGTTACCCTTAATGCCAACATGGCTGGACACCCAACAAAATATAACATCTTTATTGGCAGTTGATAAAAAGACACACTTTCGTATCACAATCCCAACTAAGAGATTTTATGCGTACATATTTTAAGGATGACCACTGTATGTATCCGTACGTGTTTTAAGGATGATCGCTATATGTATAACTGCTAACAAAAAAAAAAAAAACCCACATTGTGGATGTATTTTTTAATTAATTGAGATACAGAGCTTATATTTACAAATCATTATTGTTACATCATTCAGAATACTGGAACAATAAGCAGTTGGGAACAATCATGTTAACCTTCCTCCTTCTTATCTTAACAGTTGTCTCGGTTTATTGTTAACCTTTCGTAACACGACGACATGTTTGTGTACAATGAGCAGCCAACGGTCTGACCTCTTCACCAGGAAATATCGTATAGTCACAACACGCGAGCCACACAGCTAAAGCAAATATTTAAGTATCATCCCTTTTTTGTGTTTGGTGGTTATTTGAGGTGACAAACAAGGGGTGCAGCCAAAATGCCACGTTGGTCTGGTTAACGTGCCATTCAAAGGCAATATGATGGTTACCTTAGAATACCGGTCACGGTAGTGTAATGGTAAAGCTATCGGATTTTAGGATAGTAGGTACTGGGTTCGCCTCTCGATACTGGCTGGCTCCTACCCTGAGCGAGTTTAACGACTCAGTGGGTAAGTGTAAGACCACCACACCGGTATCTCTCTAACTAACCACTATCCTGCGCAGTTAGTCCAGATAGCAGGTGTATATACCCATGATAGCGTTCTTAAATCGTAAGTGGATATAAGCAGAAAATTACCTATATATGAAATGAATGAAATACTTTAGAAGGTGGACCAGCTATTCGGGGGAAAACAAGACTAGGCCAAAATGTTCAGTATCCTAGTATCATTGTTGCGTACAACCTTGACAAATTATGTATGTAAATGACGGTTTTGCATGTATGAGCTTTACAAATTATGTATGAGCACAAATAGCACTCGTTATTCATGCACAGTTGTAAAATATGAAATGCTTTCGAGATAAATTCAGTTACCTAATACAATGAAAATGTGCTAATAACAATGAAATACTGTCGCAATGTCACATAATATATAAAATGACCGCTATTCAATTAATACAAACACAATGACAGGTAACTTATTTAAATATCAAACTACTATTTGCAGAACCAAATTAAGAAGAGCGTGCATATGCATTCAGTTTAGAAATATTTGGCCTTTGTGTCTGCCGGTTGTGTTTCCGTAATTACTGTAACTCATGAATAGCAAATAACAAATACATATAACAGGGCACAAAGTCAAGGCACGTTCATCTTAAGTAATATTAATGGTACAAAATATGTAGTTCTAGTTCTTTTGCCGTAACAGGGATTTATCCACGGCTTCTAGAACATTTCAACTATATAATATTATGATTGTTGTTTGTTTCTTTTTTTTACGATGCATTTTATCTAAAATTGATCGGTTAGCTCAACCACTGTGATGATCGATTATTAAAATCCATAATCGATTTTGTGGTGAAATTATTAACTGTAAGTGTTTCTCCAGTTTAGATGCTGGAATTGATGTAAATATATTTGGATTGGTGTGTACACCAAGAAAAGAGGTAATAAATAATTATTAAAGATAAAATTAACAATGTGCAAAGTTGTTTCTAGTGAATGCAATACGGCAATAGGTGTATGTTCCTCATAGTTCAAATACATCTTATGTTCAGATAATTCTAACGATTGTGTAATCAAACGTTGATCGGTTGCTGCAAATCGATTACAACCCATGGTCGATTATGAAATTCCCACACTAGTTAAAACACTGCTATGTTCTCATTAGATCTTTACACCCAAGGAGCTTACCTCCGAATATTCTTCTGAAGTCAGAAGGCGAAAAAGCGTTGACTAATGTTTCACTGAGAAGTAGAACACACCCACATAAAAGGAACGTCACACTACAATTCATGGTGCACTGAAAAGAATAACACAAGTCACAAGCTATGGTTAACACATACAATAAAGAAAATGGTGCACACAATACTTAACGTGTATTTCTGAAAGAACAGTGATACTGGCGTAAAGATGAAATAGTTTTTACTTAAAAACACTTGTCATCATTTGTTAGTTACATGTCTCATACTCGCAGTGGATCAGTAAACTTTTAATGGTGTGATTTGAAATGAATGATACTTACACTTTTAAATAATTATTAGTTAACGTTTGGAGAATATAGCTAAAACAAAATACACTATATTTGTTCTACTCTTAACTGCATGTGTCTAAACTAACAAACTAATGTTTTGATTTTTTAATGTTTTGTTTAACGACGCACTCAACACATTATGATTACGGTTATATCGGCGTCGGACATATGGTTATGTCGAGAAAAACCCCAGTGGTTAGCTGACGGGGATCGATCCTAGACCGACCGCGCATCAGGCGGGCACTGTACCACTGGGCTATGCTGCCCGCTAAACTAACAAACTAGTCTTAACTGAAATACTTTTTGTTTTCTTTAAATGCATAGTAAATTGAATGAAGTTTAGTTATATCCCAACCTGTGATTTTAAAATATATTTCTGTAGTTATCTGCCAGCAATTTGTTATTGATTTAAATTTCCTCAGGTATGTCACAAATGCTCTCCAACTGATGGCCATTTTCTCATATTATCTTCTGACATTATTGCATGTGATACATAAGTTGTGTGAATAAAACGAGGACTAACGTACTCTAGAATACACTAAAATGTTCAAGATGTAAACCGAATTCTACAACTGTATATTGCAAAATGAAATATCATAGAAACTGGAATGCTAGAATGTCGTGACAAAATATATATTATGTTTAAAGGGACATTCCCGAGTTTCTACAATTTTTAAAATGTTATCGACTGACATAGACTTGTTAACGATTGTAATTACATATCAAATATATTTGTCTGTATAAAATATTGATGGCTGTATATTAAACGTGTTTCTGATCGTGCTAATGTTTGTATTAGGTTAAATTTCATTTTATTTCCTCTTTTTTTTCGTATGTACGAAATTATTTGCAGACAAAAATGCAGTTTAGGATTCTTACAAATATTGAGACGACCAGAAACACAATGAATATAGAGACACTGATATTCTAAACAATAAAATATATTTAATATGTAAGTTTAATAGTAGAAATATTTTATTAGTCGGAAACATCTTTCAATACAGCCAACTCATGAATATCCCTTTAATTACAGGACATAACAAAGTATGTTAGCTAAATTCTAGAACAGTATATTGAAAACTGAATATCAAAATTTTACGAAAACGAACTTGCTTTAACGTTATGTATGTCGTGACAAAATATATATTGTTTAATTTAATGATATCAAATAGAAATGATATATCCAGCTATTCCACTCCATTCGTTACGTAAAACAAAGACAAAACAAAAAACACAACCCCAAACCACCTGGGTTTTTTATTGTTCAAAATGAATCAGAAATGTTTAGTAAACTATTAATTCATAGAGTGTTACAATTTAAGCATTTGATGTTTTAACAGCAAGTATTCATGTGTAATTTTAAGAAAACACGTTTTCACTTAATGGATAGAATTGCTTTTAAAAAGCTATCTGAGCTGTCTGTACAGCACAGTGGGTTAAATGTTAGTGGTTAGTGAAAGAAGAGGGTGTAGTGGTATTACGCGTATCCACCGAGTCGATAAAAGTATCTCTGGGTG
>JAECMU010122975.1:8493-24597 GCA_016106625.1 Dracogyra subfuscus
TCTCTCTCTCTCTCTCTTTGTGTGTGTGTGTGTGTGTGTGTGTGTGTGTGTGTGTGTTTGTGTGTTTGCATGCGTTTCATCAATGTTTTGTTTTGTCTAACAACAAATGAAATAGTTGGCAATGCTAAATGCCTCTCTCGACTGTTACTTCTCGGCATTTTGGCCAAACAATCAAACCTTGTGATATTTTAGTATATAATATTTATGTCATTGAAAGTACTAATGCAATAAGCAAAAATGGAAATGTTTAAATTACATTAAAATATTCTTACCTTGCCACTGATATCTGTATTGATATTCCATTTCAGATCTTACTAGAACGTTTGCTTACGGATATCCTGGACACCTCGTGACAAAGATCATGACTGTGTTTTAATATGAAATCAACTAACTCACTTTGAAATTAAAATGCGCATTCCTAACACATTGTTTGTTATTCTTACGACAAAGTATCACTAATGGTTGTTTACATGGCTTTATAGACAATGCAGTTATTATAATGCATGTTTATCTTATACACTTGATTTTCTTTCCTGAAAGTTCAAACTAGTAATTGCTCGGGTAGCTGGTGTGTAGAAGCTTAAAATCTCCTTGGAACATCTTGGGCAGAGAAATGCCATACACTTTATTTACATTTGCTTAAATCGTTCAAATTGTGTTTTGTTTAACGACACCTCTAGAGCACATTCATTAATACATCATCGGCTATTGGATGTCAAACAATTGGTAATTCAGACATGAAAAGGGTATTTTATAATTATGCACTTTCCCACAGAAAGCACGGCACGTACAAACTATTTTAATATACCAGTCGTGGGGCACTGGTTACACCATTTAAAGTGATGTAACATGTTGAAACTGTGCATGCCCAAACAAGAGGATCTTTGCTTGGTTATAATCTATTCGTTTGAAATGGATTACAATGAAGGGTCGATCCTGTTGAAGAAGCTAATGAGTTTTCCTATCTCAACCATTTATTCATGAATTAGTGTGCGTGTATCTACTTTCTATGTTCGTGTGGTTTTCGGTACGTATGTGTGGATGTAAGCAGGTAGGTGGGTGGGATAATACGTAGATACGTGCGTACGTATAACTGGATAGATGGATGGGTTAAATGTTATTTTGTTTAAGGACATCACTAGAACACACTAATTAATTTATTAATCACAGGCTAGTTTTTGAGAGGAAACCCGCTACATGTTTCCATTAGTTGCAAAGGATTTTTATGTGCACCATTCCGCAGACTGGATATCACATACTACGGTATTTGCTATACCATTCGTGGTGCACTGTGTGTAACGATAAATAGTCCAATGGGTCCACCGAGAGGTATCGATATCCTATACAGACCGCACATTAGGCGAGCTATCTAACACTGGGCTACATCATACCATCGAATGAATGGGTGGATGGATGGATGTCTGTGTCCATGGGTGCCTATGTGTGTATCTGATTATGTAAATATGTTTACATATGCATACTTGGCTATGTCCCAGTTTTGGCGATCAATTAATATAAACTTTCAATTATGTTTATACGTCGTATTTTCTCATAGTCGGCGAATTTTCCACTACTCAACCGACATGGTGATATCCTGGTTCTTATCTCACAAAAATATATTTTGATTACTGTATATTTGTGTATATCCAGACTACAGTATACTCAGGCAGCCATATAACATATAACTTTAGTCTTTGCTGTATTAACGATCTTATATCATTCACTAATGTTAGGATTACAGGTTACCTTCTATTAATTTACTCACAAGTGTTTGAAATAAAAGAAACATCTGAAGGTATTGGATCAGTTTCACACCTCGTTTTATGCATAGAGATTCAACTTTCCAATAGAGGAATATATACAGAAAACAAATGGACTGAAAACCAGAGAATTACCCCACCAACCCTCTAATAATAAAACCTAAAAGCAAGCCATAATAAATTAGAAAAAAGAACAAGAACTGCAGATTGAAAAACAATCATCTGGATTCTGCTTTTAAAAGTGAATGGGATCAGACAGAACAAACTGCATTTATGTTTTGTTTATAAATTAACAAATTCAGTACACACGCGCACACTCACACCGAACGCACATACACACAACACGACTGGTATATCAAATTACTTGGTATGTATCATCCTGTCTGTGGGATGTTGCATATAAACGATTCCTTTCTACTAATGTAAAACCTACCAAATGTTTGACATCCAATAGTCGATTATTAATAAATGATGTGCCATTAAAGCGGCACTGTCTGGAATATTTTTTATTATTTAAGCATATAGAACAGAAAATCCCATTACGTTTGGTGTATATAACACGCCAATCTGAATTGGTTTCAGTACACTGGCTTTTCCAAGTTAAAAATAAAACCAGAATTTTGAAAGTAGGACACTTTTGGCGGGCCCCCACTGGGCTAAAAATAGTACAGTTCGACTATTGTTGCATTACAAAAACCGAGCAGTCAATTCCTAGCAGACAATTACGATAGCATACAATTTCAGCACTTTTGTCGACGTTATAAACATCGGACTCGTACGCCTTTCGATTGCTACCTGTATTTCACACTTTTAAACACACTGTTATGCTATTTTTATTATTCACTACAACTGAACATGTTTAGAGTTTTAAAGAGTACCTTTATATAAAAACAACACAAAAACAAAATAACAACCAAGACTCATTTTAACAGTCTTATTGTTACTAATATCCATATAAATACAACTTAACCATTTTATTAAGCACTTTTATAATATCTGAAGTAGCACTTTAAAAATCCTTCTGTACTACGGAAATATAGGATGTTCAACTAGTTTCGTATAAATTACACCACAACACGCATTATAAAAGGCGTACGAGTCCGGGGTTTAGAACGTATCCATGCGTGTCTGCTGCTAACATAAATGGCTGCGAGGAAGTGACTGCTAGAATCCGTACAGTATTACAAAATGGCGAACATTGTTCTAACTAGCTAGTAAGCATTTGACGATATACGTTAATGACGACAACTCGGGAGTGAATTAAAAGTGCAGTTATGCTTGTATTTGAACTTAGAACTTGACTGTATACGATTTAAACCAGACAATGCAGCTTTAAACAAAACAAACTTCAATACTCTAGTTAGCAGTTGGGACATTTTGGGCTGCTTTGATACATAATGTTTAGAATTGGGTCATATTGCACTGACTGGACGAGAGTCAGCCCACCGACGGGAATAAATCCCAAACTGACAGCTCATCAAGTGAGCGCCTTAGGGCTGGCTGGGCCACGTCACGCCTCTTCATATCACAGTGTTCGTCGCTATAAAACGCTTCATCTGGCCAGTATATTCCAGTAAACTAATTGAAACTAATCATTAGCGGACCCAGAAAGGATCAGAGGGGTCCTATGACCCCAGCCGCCTAACAAATGGAGGTGTCCTTTGTATTGACTTCTTTCTCTTCTTCCAGTGGTACAGCGCTCACTCGATGCGCGGTCGGTCTGGGATCGATCCCCATCGGTGGGCCCCCCATTGGGCTATTTCTCGTCACAGCCAGTGCACCACGACTGGTATATCAAAGGCCATAGTATGTGCTATCCTGTCTGTGGGATGGTGCATATAAACGATCCCTTGCTGCTAATCGGAAAGAGTAGCCGATGCAGTGGCAACAGCGGGTTTCCTCTCTCAATATCTGGTGGTCCTTAACCATATGTCTGACGCCAAATAACCGTAATTAAAATGTGTTAAAATTGGTTATAAATGTGAGTCTGTTGGATGTAAAAACAAAAACTAGTTTAACTGGGCTAAACATATATGTAATTTTATTTCATCTAGTACCACTATGTCAAGTTGCGTTGTGCTTGGAATAAGTACTAATATTTTGTGCAAAACGAGGTGTGTTGCAAAAATTAGCCATGAAGGGTACCATTTTCTTCAGTTGATATTTGAGGTAGGGGTTGTAGTACTGATATTTATGTGTCATAGTTTGGTTGATATATTGTATATAGTATTTTTAAGCACAAACGTTAGCATGGTCGACTATGGGATTTTATTTGGTATAGTACAACATATAGATATTATTATTTTTTGAAGCTCTGCTAATTTCCCTTTGACAAGCGGGACGTATGCCAGTGGTAATATTAACATTCCAATTCCAACCTCGATATAATGCAGTCTGCTTTCGTAATGCTCGCGATCAATTGCCATGTACTAGTACTAGTATAATTCGATTTATTAGAATAGGGATATCTGTGATATAATAATAAAGCATATTTAACTCGAGTTATGTGGTGTATGTTGATGCAAATAGTTATGGTCTTTTAAATTTATCATTAATTTCTTTAATTAATTTGCTGACTTTTCTTAGGACTACTATTTTATTTCTGGTCATTAACTCTTTAAATTTTAGGGTACTGGGGTTCACATAATAATATTGTTTTAAGAGTGTTTTTCGAGAATTAGTAAAGAAGGCACAGGTAAATAGATAATGATATTCATCACCAATACCGTTAGAGGCACAAAGTGTGCATAACCTATTTTCTACTGGTGTATTATTTCACCGTCCGATTTCAATCGGGAGGTAATGATTTGATATTCTGAATTTAAGAATAATGATCCATAGTTTTTCAGGCATTATGATGAGGTATTTTTCAAAAATTAGCTGATTTTTAAAAATTGTATAATATTTTCCTCTAGACGATGATGCAATGCTATTGTTCCACGTTTGGAGGTACTGGTCATGCTGCCTCAATTTGATACATTCAAGAAGTTTTTTTTTTTGTTGACCATCACTTGTTGACCATGACCGTGACTTTTGTATATGGAGACATACGGCAGCCAGCCAGCCAGTGAGAAATAAAAAATGTCATTTAAACATTCTTGATTGCATCACAATTCATAAAGGCCTAGTGAACACAGCAATTGCTTCATATGTGTTGCCGAAGTAGTATATGTTTCACATTTAGATCTTAGTAGTCGAGTGCAAAATACAATAATTTGTATCTAACAATTAAAACCAGTATTTTATCGTACGGTATTCACGTAAATATGATAACAGATATTTACCTAATTCCAGGGTTCGAACTTAACGATCGCCCGATCGCCCCTGGCGACTGAAAACGACGACGGGCGTCTGAAAACCCACAGTAAGGTTGCCCGTCTGGCGACCAATTAAAAATAAATAAATCAATAATTAATAAATAAATAAAAGTACTCGGGAATTATATAATCCTATTATCTAATTTAATATGAAACGCTAAGCGATTTTTCAAACCTAACACGTGCGTAGCTCGTATTCTAACTTCTAACACGTGTATAGTTCGTGAGCCATCACGTGCATAGTTCAAAATAAATGTTTTCTCTTATAATCTGTTGCAAATGTTTTGTTTTTTTTAGAAAATATTATTCGGGCAAGTAAAAATAGAACCGAGCAAGTGAAAGTGATTTCACCACTTTCCCGGATGGCAACTCAAATAAAAAGTTAAGCGCAGACACTGTATTTCAAAATATAACATAATAGTAGGACTTTTAACAGTGAGACTTCTCTTACAGAATTCAATGTGTAAACTTTCAAAATGTGTTGCCTTATAAATAAAACCAAATTTCAGATAATACAACATACTTGCTATATACATATCGAATAGAGGCAAATAAGTAATATGATTTAATATTAACTCATTAGTACTTCTCTTCACTGCATACCGTCTTTTTGTCCTTGGTCTGCTATCAGTTTAATTGCATGAGTAAATTTACCATTATAATTAAAACATAATCCCAAGATAGATAAAGTGGTCAACAGTATCAATTAACATCTCATTATAAAACCAGCGGCGGTCCCTTCTGCAACCCAGGATGGGCGTGTTCGAAACCTCTGTGGTATATGCACATTTTAAAATAATACCCAGAATAAAAACTTTATGTTGAAATTACTTTCTTGTTTTAAATAGTATTAGATAGTCCGATTTTCTCTTCCCACAAAACAACAACACCCCTCAAACAAACAACAGCAACAAAAAGAAGAAAAAAAAGTCAGACATTGTGACCGAGAGAGACGTACTTGAACCTTTATTGTATTTAACACGTTAATATGTTATCCAATTCAATCCAGTGGTAAAACGTCATGTTTAATGATAATGAATAAATGTAGTGGATTTCCTCTCCAAGATTCTATATGAAAATTATCAAATCATCTGCTAGTGGATGTCAAAGACTTGGTAATTCCAACATCCAGTCTTCGAAAGGAAACCCGCTGATTTTATCCATTAGTAGCAAGCACGTTTTTGTTCGAATTCACCACCCTACAGACACGATAGCACACATCATGGCCTTTAATATTAAGACTATGTTTTTTTTTTATTCCTGTTTACAGTGTTGGTGTTCCTTATGTTGTTTTGCAGGAAAATTAAATAAAGGAAACAATGTAACAAGTTTGTAATGTAGTTTCTATTTTTATCTAACATGAAACATGATTAACAAGTTAACAAAATAGCGATACAGATATATGTCTCACAGGTCTCCCGATTGAGTTGACATTGCGGCTGACAACCCCAATGGAATGAGTAACAGAGCCGTCATCTTTGGGCCTGCCCTTTGGTATATCTTTGATTGTCTGCCTTAGGTATCTCCTTCATGTATAGAAAAACTAATATTTATAAGATACACATGTTTGTTGTCACGTAATTGCCATGAGTTTTATATTTTTTAAGATAACTATTCGCTTAATGACCCTTGAGCACATATACTATATACATATATACAGATACATAATGTTATTATACAACTTTTATAAGTACAATCGTATTGACAAATAATTCGGTTACGTTAGTGATATGGCACGCATGAATATTAACATGATGTTTTTAAAATAAATAAATGGAAAATTATAGAAACACTTAAAATAAATTATAGATACACATAATATATATATATAACAAACTTTGTACTTGTGAATTCACATGCAGGGAAAAGTTAATTTTACAAAATTATATTTCTGTTTTCAATGGTTTTATAGTCCGTAGCTGATACATTGGGGGAAACAATTAAAACCGGTATTGTTCTTGGATGCCGTAATTTTGTTTCACACTAATTGGTCTGATTGCTACCCACTAATTAACTACAAACAAAATTGGCAGGTGACATGAAAACAATTAATTGAATCACACACGCTAATTATATAAATTACATTTGAATATAATTGTAAATTTACACTACAATATAACAGTGATTATGCACTGGCTGGAACGGACGGCGATTGATCCAAGAGCGACCGCGCATCATATAGGCGCCTTACGGTTACTGTTAACTATGTAATGTGAACATAACATATTTATCCTAATTGCAGAAATGATCGACAACGAAAAGTATCATACTGGGGTTCGTTCTACTTCTATCTAAAATGAGATAATACTGACATTCCTACTTAGTACGATGAATACCCGACTGTAGATCTAACTAAGGCTATTTGAACTCCTGTCCTGGAATGGCGTTAGTTCATGTCATAGCTTCTAACTGAGATATCTATGGTATCTGTAAGATCTATGCTCAGTCATCGTGTTATTTCATTATTTCTAGTTAATTCTGAACTTATTATATGGTAATTTCTAGCTCACTGTGGAGAATCGTCTTTTAACAATGTAGTAAGATCTAGTTTTAGTCAGCGTGTTCTTTTATCAGTTCTAGCTCACTGTTGAGTTTCGTTTGTGAAATATGTATATTAATCTTCTTGCTATTTTATGATTTATATCTCACGGCAGAATTCAGTTTGTGAAATATGTAGTATGATCTATTTTAATCAGTTTGTTCGTTCATCATTTCTGACACACTACAGAGGTCCATTTGCGAAATCTGTTGTAAGATCTATTTTTAAATATGTTTATTCTGTTATCATTTATACCTCACGGCAGAGTTCCGTTTGTGAAATATGTTGGAAGATCCATTTTAAATTTGCTTGTTCTTTTATCGTCTATATGATCAAAGATTTTGGGCTTCAACAGTAGATCCATTAACAATAATAAACTCGCCCTTACAGGGATCGTGAATCTACACATCCTCGTACATCTCCATTTGTATATGTTTTGACCTTTAATGTTTGATAATATGCCTTTAAAATTAACAGCCTTGAGCTGTGAATTTTATTGGATAAAATAAAGATTTAAAAATACAAGAAAATATGTACTAAGAATAACCATTTCAGATATTTGATATTTCTGCATTGCACTGTAAAATAGAAGCTACATTCAGTGTTGTGTCAATTTTGTGATTTTGTACTAAACATCTACTGTAATTTATACTGACAAATGATGCATCAATTTCAACACAGCGTCTCATTTTACTTTCAAAATCACGAGATTTCGTTTATTTAAGCACATTTCTTAAATTGCTAAACGTTTTGCTTTTTGATATTTGCAACCCATCAGAAAAAATAATGATACGTTAACATGACTTAGTGATATTTTTCTAAATACAAAATACATTACCGTCAAACGCCCAAGGAGAGAAAAATAGAACGATGTAGAATTATCAAGATATGACTAATAATTGAGTAAATTAAAAAACTTAACATTACAGGCAGGAAGCATAAATCCATCAAAGTTATCACATTTTCTCTATAAAAACGGCTCTGAAACTCTTTTCAGAACACACACCTTCGCCGTCTTCTCTTATGCCCCCATCTCACCAAAGTAGTTCTCACTACGTTCTTGAAAATGTTGCCGAACGGGCTCAAACTGTGTGGTAAAGGAGTGGATGTAGTAACAACTTTTTACGGTCTTTCTACAAACTTCATGAACGGGCTAGGACGGAATGGTGCTCCAGAACTTCGAGCCTGCTCAAATTTTTCTGGCGGCCATCCCGTTCTGCAATTAGACGGAGTGACAACGTATTTAAAATGAGATGGACGTACTACAAACGGAATTGCCGTACTTCGATCCTACTAGGGACGTGTTACAACGTGGTGCAATCGGGCATCAATTGCAGTACGTGTGCACACCGACCGGGTCCGTTTGTAGCTCGTTCTTCCCGTTCGCAGACAGACCCAACTGCATCGCATTACGTCCTTAGCCAGTTGTTATTCTGTGCAAATATGTTCAAAACAAAAAAAACAAAAAAATTCTGAAGGAGTTGGCAACACGTTTCTGCACGGTTCTAATAGTTCGCAGTAGATTTTCATTAAGTTCTACTCGTTTTGAATATGTTTGTGTAGTTATCACGCAGTTCTTACTACGTCCACCCCGTCTGCAGTACGATAGGACAAGGTAGGGTATAAATACGGCCGTTTCCTCACTGGTTCATCAAATGGGCTCGAGATATTTGGCAGTGCACAATTGTTTCTGACGTAGATTTTAAAGTTGTTTGCCCAGAACCATGGAAAACTTTGCAACCCATAACATGTTGAATGTTGGTTTCATGCAGTTTTTGTTAGAAGCAGAGTAAGAGTACAATGAGATGGTAGAACAAGAAAGAAGGAGAAGACCGAAAACCTGTTGTGTGAGGAAGTGGCTGAAACCTGAGAGAATAGCCATGGGTCATTATCATCAGCTGATGAAGGAGCTCCGCCTGGATGATCAAGAGTCCTTCTACAACTTCTTGAGAATCACCCCACCCATGTTTGACGAACTTCTTGAATGCACTACCCCCTTCATAGAAAAAGAAGACACCAACTACAGAAAGGCTCTGGAACCAGGGATGAAGCTTGCCATCACACTGCATCTTTTGACAACAGGAGATTCCTATGCCACCCTGCAATATGAATTCCAGGTAGCCAGAAACACAATTTGCTTGTTGGTGAAAGACGTTTGTGATGCCTTGGTGATGGAGCTCAAGAATGAAGTCATCCCATGCCCTGTTGACAGAGGCACTTGGGAAGCAGTTGCTGGGGAGTTCCTGATGCGCTAGAATGTCCCACATGCCCGTGGAGCCCTGGATAGGAAACATGTTGCCATCAGAAAGCCGCCCAAGTCTGGAACCATGTACCACAACCACAAAGGCTTCTTTCCAGTTGTCCTAATGGCCTTGGTAGATGCTGATTACAAATTCATGTGGATAGATGTTGGTGGTTTTGGAAGCCAGTCTGACGCCAGATATACAACCAGTGAGAACTGAAAGAATGCTTAGAAGATGGCTCCACTGGACTCCCTCTACCTTCCCCCTTGCCCAATGATGTCCAGGACTTTCCCCATTTCCTACTGGGTGATGACGATTTTGGCCTCCGCACATACCTCATGAAGCCAGACTTCTTTTTATTCAGCTTGGTGAAGCGGGTCCTCATGCTGGTATACCATATCTTCTGCTCATCAACGTTCACACCCATCACCTCTGCTTGCT
The DNA here is from genome assembly GCA_016106625.1 of Dracogyra subfuscus. Lineage (NCBI taxonomy): Eukaryota > Metazoa > Mollusca > Gastropoda > Neomphalida > Peltospiridae > Dracogyra > Dracogyra subfuscus. The sequence goes on from JAECMU010122975.1 coordinate 18,794, forward strand.
GCTGCCATAGGAAGGCCTTTTTTGTGTCTTTATAGCTATGCAGCTTCTTCTTGTACCGGACTTTATGGGCCTTGAGCCAGTGAACCATATCTTCTTGTTGGTCTATGGTGAGATGGGTATGGGTCTTGGCTTTCTTCTCCTTGGCCTTCTAACTCTGTTCTGCATCTTCCTCAGACATATGCCCATGTGACTGTGAGGCAGAGGTATCAGAGGGTCCAGGGGATACAGGTATCTCCCTCTCTTGAATCTCACAATCAGGGTAAGGCTCAGGAGGCACAGCATCTTCGGGGGGATCTGCATGGGCTTCAGCGGGGCGTGGCGATCTTGGGGTAGTACTGTCTGCTTTCACACAGCCCGTCTTTCTGAATCCACGTGTCTTTGGAGGCATAATGATTGAAGATGGTTCGGAACTGTCGTTGAATTGATGTGATGATGTGTACAGCTTGAAGCGGCGAACGTGAATGAGGACTGGCAACAATGTTCTGGGTATTTATAGCAGTTGGGCAAGGACGCGATTACAATTACGTTCCGCATGCACCAGGGACGAGATGAGAACGAGGTGAACTGTCTGGGAACGAGGTGGTCGAGTTAAGAACTAGTTAGAACGGGTTTGGTCATATTGGGAACGAGGTAGAACTAGTTCAGAACGGGTTTAAACTGACTACGGATGGGCTTGGACTGCCTGGAAATGTTGTCCGCATGAGGTGAACTGGCAATTTTACACGATCTGAACTTGATACCAACGGACTGTGGCCGGGATAAAGACGAGATGGACGTATTGAGAACTGTTTATCAACGAACTAGCATCGTATTTTAGACATTATTTGGTCAAAGTTACACGTTCTACCCCGACCACAGCCCGTTTTACGATTTTTTTAGGACGGGGTAGGACGTTTTGAGAACTACTTTGGTGTGATGGGGGCATTACTAGAGTCGTACCGACCAAGGTAAGTAAAATAGATTTATAATTTTATAATATTTCTTTCACATTCGGCTAGGTTTGCAAGCTGGTACCCAGAGCGAGTTTGCATGACTCACTGGTTAGATGTACAACTACACCCTCTTCTCTCTCACTAACCACTAACAACTAACCCACTGTCCAAGACACATGGTCCACAAAGCTGAAGTACGTGCCCAGGACAGCGTGTTTGAACGTTTAATTGGATAGAGGCATGCAAATGAGTTTAAATCAATGAACGAAAAGATCCAGAAGATTGTGGTTATGGTGAGAGAATGGTGAACGTTTACTGGTAGTTATGTAGAGGTTCCTGTTCCACTACTCTTAAGTTGAAGTCCAGTTGGAACGACCTTAAGAGTCTAGTTTATCTATAACAACATTTCTTGTAGAGGTCATTCCTCATTACTGTTCGAGTCATTCACCATGACAGGATTAGTTTCTTCCTTTTTTGTTCTATATCGATCGAATTGTAATTTGAAAATTACAAAGACTTAAAAAAAACAATTCAATAAAGTTAATTTTCATATATGGTACAACATCAAATGTTGTACACAAAAATAATCGTAGAACGTATTATAAGATGAAAACAGTATTCGTTTAAAATAATTATTATAATTCATCATGAGTATGTTAATTTATTTTCAATTTTAATTTACGTTTCGTTATATAGCACTCGCCTCATTTTAAGTCAAAACTGATTCAACCATAGGTGGACATTGAAAATACTATGGCTTTCTGTTATTTATTTTAAATTCATCGGAGTGTGAAAATCAAAGGAAGAAAGAACAAACAGTGCGCAAATGTTGTGTAGAAAGCACATTTTACTTTTGGTATACACACCTATCAACGTACATATAATATATTCGTTCATGACATCCAGTATGACTAGAGATACTCCCACTATTTCCATTTCCATTTTGAAGACGATGAAACTCGTGATCCTCGCCCTGGCCTGCCTGACTCTGGCAAGTGCTGGCTTCGTCAGTTATGGTTATGGAGGATATGGCAAAGGATATGGAGGATTTGGAGGTGGATGGGGAGGAATGGGCGGATACGGAGGATTGGGCGGCTTTGGAGGCTTGGGAGGAGTTGGCGGCGGCTGGGACGGATTTAGCGGCCTCGGTGGCTTTGGAGGCGGATACGGCGGTGGATATGGATATGGCAAGAAAATGTACTATTAGGTAAACAACTGAAGATTCAAGTGTGCACCTCTCTCTCTCTCTCTCTCTCTCTCTCTCTCTCTCTCTCTCTCTCTCTCTCTCTCTCTCTCTCTCTCTCTCTCTGTCGATTGTTACTTCTCGGCGTTTTGATCAAGCAATCAAAACTAACAAAACTTGTGATATTTTAGTATATAATATTTATGAAATTGAAAGTACTAATGTACTAAGGAAAAATGGAAATGTTTAAATTACATTAAAATATTCTTGATCTCACTGATATCTGTATTGACATTTCATTTCAGACCTGTATTAGAACGTTTCCTTTCGGATAACCTGGACACCTCGTGACAAAGAACATGACTGTGTGTTAATATGAAGTCAACTAACTAATTTTGAAATTAAAATGTGCATTCCTAACATATTGTTTCTTATTCGTACGACGAAGCATCACTATCGGTTGTTTACATGGCGATATAGAAAATGCAGTTAGCATAATGCTTATCTTCATAAACTTTCTTGAAAATAAATATGAAGTCCACAAACTCACTTTGAGATTAAAATGTTCATTCCTAACACATTGTTTCTTATTCGTACGAATCACTAACGGTTGTTTGCATTGCTATATAGAAAATGCAATTATCATAATGCATGTTTACCTAATAAACTTGATTTTCTTTCTTGAAAATTCAAACTAGTAATTGCTGGTGTGTAGAATGCCATACGTTTTTACACTTGCTTAAATCGTTCAAATTGTGTTTTGTTTAACGGCACCTCTAGAACACATTAATTAATAAATCATCGGCTATTGGATGTCGAACAATGGTTAATTCTGACATGAAAAGAGTATTTTATAATTATGCACTTTTCCACAGAAAGGACGGCACATACAAACTATTTTAATATACTAGTCGTGGGGCACTGGTTACACCATTTAAAGTGATGTAAACATTTTGAACTGTGCATGCCCAAACGAGAAGGATGTTCGCTTGGTTATAATCCATTCGTTCGAAATGGACTACAGCGAAAGGTCGTTCCACTTTGTGAAGCTAATGAGTTTTCCTATCTCAACCATTTGTAAAACAAAATATTAGAAAAGAAGAAGAAAGAAATGCTTTATTTAACGACGCATTCAGCACCTTTTATTTACGGTTATATTGCGTCAGACATTTGGTTAAGGACCATACATATTTTGAGAGAAAACCCGCTGTCGTCACTTCATTGGCTACTCTTTCCGATTAGCAAGCAGCAAAGGATCTTTTATTTGCACTTCCTTGACGCAAGATAGCACAAACCATGTTTTTTTGTTGAACCAGGTTTGGATCACTGGTCAGTGCAAGTGGTTTACACTTACCCATTGAGCCTTGCGGAGCACTCACTCAGGGTTTGGAGTCGCTGCATGGATAATAATCCCATGACTTGACTGGGATCCGAACCCAGTACCTACCAGCTTGTCTCAACCACCGATTCATGAATGAGTGTGCGTTTGTCTACATTATATGTATGTGTGGATGTAGGTACGTATGTATATATGTAGGCAGGTAGGTGGGTGGGTTAGTACGTAGATACGTGTGTACGTATAACTGGATAGATGGACGGTTTACAGTTTGTTTTGTTTAAGGACACCACTAGAATGCATTGATTAATTTATTAATCACCGGCTAGTTTTGTAGAGGAAACCCGCTACATGTTTCCATTAGTTGAAATGGATTTTTGTGTATGCACCATTCCCCGGACGGTATTTGATATACCATTCGTGGCGCACGATAAATAGTCCAATGAGTCCACCAGAGGTATCGATATCCTATACAGCTCGCGTATCAGGCGAGCTATCTACCACTGGGCTACATCATACCATCGAATGAATGGTGGATGGATGGATGTCTGTGTTCATTGGTGCCTGTATGTGTATCTGGTTATGTAAATGTGTTTGGCTATGTCCCAGTTTTGGCGATCAATTAATATTAACTTTCAATTATGTTTATACGTCGTACTTTCCACTACTCAACCGACATGATGATATCCTGGTTCTTATTTCACAAAAATATATTTTGATTACTGTATATTTGTGTATATCCAGACTACAGTATACTCAGGGAGCCATATAACGTATAACTTTACTATTTGCTGTATTAACGATCTTATATCATTCATTAATGTTAGGATTACAGGTTACCTTCTATTAATTTACTTACAAGTGTTTGAAATAAAAGAAACATCTGAAGGTATTCGATCAGGTTCACACCTCGTTCTATGCATAGAGATTCAAAGAGACACAGATCCCCAAACTAAGCTGTATGTGAAAAAAGGATAACTTCAACTTTCCAATAGAGGACTATATACAGAAAGTAAATTAACTGAAAACCAGCGAATTACCCTACCAATCTTTCAATAATACAACCAAACCATAACAAATTAGACAAAAGAACAACAGATTGAAAAACAATCATGCGGATTCTGGTTTTAAAAGTGAATAGGATCAGACAGAATAAAGTGCATTTATGTTTTGTTTATAGGGTGAGTTCCCTCTAACTTCTGAAGACAGGTTAACAAATTCAGCACACACACACACACACATATACTTGTAGCATGTCACTACTGGGGACATGTGCCAGAAACCTACCAACTGAGAACTACCATATGTATTGGCGGTATGAGTATGAAAAGAAAAACATGTTGTTATATTAACCTTGTCATTTGTCCCATAATAAATATATGTATATAGGTCTTAAATTACTAATTTGTTTCTAACATAATAACTGAGGGCACACATGTGTTTGAAAATAAACACACTTCTTCATATCAAGTGGGGACAGTTGACCAACAGGGGACACACACATTCTAACAGTTAAGTCACGAGAGACTAAATGTGTTACAATTGGGGACACACACATTCTTAATACGGCTAGTGGGGACACATCAGAAAACAAATCAGGAATATTTATCCCCTGCGACAATTCATGATTATTTAGTACCAAGAGGGGTAAAACCATATGACAAGTGTTACTGCTGATAAACGCTTTAATAACATATTTACTGAACATGCAATGCATACAGCTAACTTATGAACCAATCGTTACAAAATATGCTATATGTTAAGTACAGGAGGCTTATGTGACATCCTTCATGTTGCCTTGTAGTTTCAAACACGCTTGATACATTGGCATGCACTCCCTGGTAAATGTAAAACAAATATATTGTCTAACCAAAAGAAATACTGAAACGCTCAAATTATTGGAAGCATATGTTTCTATAGTTATTCTCAGTACATGCTTCTGTATTTCTATTTGAACACTAAACATAAACAATATCTGAAGAAAAAAAACCCTTAAATTTTAAGTAAGCTTCTAGTTATTCTTACTATAAAGAATACATATTTTGATGTATTATCCTGTTCAATCATACATATGAACAATATATGGGAGAAAAAAAAAGTAAACTTAAATTTTTGACGAAGTTCTATCAATGCTTATAGTTATTCTTACTATAAAGAATACACATTTTGATGTATTATCCTGTTCAATCATACATATCAACAATATCTGGAAAAAAGTAAACTTAAATTTTTGACGAAGTTCTATCAATGCTTTTAGTTATTCTTACTATAAAGAATACATATGTTGATATATTACCCTGTTCAATCACACATGTGACTTATGTCACAACAATATCAGACAAGAGAAAACCTA
>JAECMU010122998.1:0-15756 GCA_016106625.1 Dracogyra subfuscus
AAGAGAGAGAAAGAGAGAGAAAGAGAGAGAGATAGAGATAGAGAGAGTCGTAGACAGAAGCAGAGAGTGGGGGCAATGAAAACACGAGCATGTTGAAAAGGATGACACAGGTGATGTGACAGTGTGACTGACATGTGAAGAGACAGACTATAGGACACAAGGAAGAAGAAGTTCACTAAGACGGCTAACGAACAAATTACTCAAATAATGACTTACAGGTGAGCTTTTTCATACAGGTAAAGAATTCCAGCCTTGAAGTTGTTCATCTGACAGAGAATGCGCGCGTGGTCGATGTCGTACTGGGCCTGGAAGAAAAAGGAATGTTTTAACAATACACTAGCATATTCCAAACCACAGCTGTGTGCGAGTGTGTGTGTGTTGTGTGTGTGTGTGTTGTGTGTGTGTGTTGTGTGTGTGTGGTGTGTGTGTGTGTTGTGTGTGTGTTGTGTGCGTTGTGTGTGTGTTGTGTGTGTTGTGTGTGTGCTATGTGTTGTGTGTGTGCTATGTGTTGTGTGTGTGTGTGTGTTGTGTTGTGTGTTGTGCTGTGTGTGTTGTGTGTGTATATGTGTGTATATGTGTGTGTTGTGTGTGGTGTGTGTGTGTGTTGTGTGTGTGTGTGTGTGTGTGTGTGTGTGTGTGTGTGTGTGAAAGATAAAGGAATGTTTTAACAATGTACGACCACATTCCAAACCACAGCTGTGTGCGAGTTTCTGACACAGTTGCAGCTCGGAGTCTGGAGTAAATTGAAACATTTATAACAAACACATTTAAAAAAAAAAAGAATATTAAAAAAAAAAATTTAAAAAAAATTGCCAACACATATTATTACTGATTAGCAGCACGAGTTCTTTTATATGTACTTTCCCATAGATGGAATAGCATAGCCTTACATGCTAGCACATTCATATGATCACTTGCGAACCCCTTAAGTCTTCTTACACCCCTAGAAGTGTATGTGCATGTATTTGTGTATGTGTGTCTATGATGTATTTGTGTGTTTGTACATTTGTGAGTGTGTGTGAGTGTGTGTATGTATGTGTGTGTTGGGTGTGCGTGTGTGTGTGTGTTGGGGTATGTGTGTACACTTTAATAATAACTGATGAATGTTCTTACATATATGGTGAAACCCATGTGTCTGTGTGATGCATATTATTGTTTGTGTGTGTTTATTTGCGTTATTGTGTGTGTGTCTCTACATGTGTGTGTGTATGTGTGTGTGTCGGGATGTGTGTGTGTATGGTGTCGGTGTTGTGTGTCTGTGTGGTGCATATTATGATGTGTGTTTTTGTGTTATTGTGTATGTGTCTCTACATGTGTGTGTGTGTGTGTGTGTGTATGCGTGTGTTGGGGTATGTGTGCACACTATAATAATAACTGATTTAGAATGTGTGTGTGTCTCTACATGCGTATGTATGTGTATGAGACAGGGTGCACTCTTTAAGATTAAATAATTAAATTTCCGTTTCATTCATTACAATTTAACATCATCTCATTGGTTCCAGACGTGGCAACAGGAGTTTGTTCATTCTCGATGAACGTAAACATTACATCGTCATGAAACATCATATCTGATGATGTCATATTATATTGGTATTTTGTCTTACTTAGCGTTATTGTTTTACAGCAAAAAAAATAATTCAAAATAAAATATGAACTTTTAGAGTTATTATTACTAAGCATAATTCAAATTTAATTATAAGTATTGTTTGTTATTTCTTTTATGTTCTAGTGGGTATTAACCCCCCAAAATCATGTTTTTGATTCATACCCTGACGAACGTAAAAGAAATAAAAGATGATCCTTAACTGGTTTAGACTGTTCTTACATTAATGGAAGAAAGGAAGGAAATGTTTTATTTAACGAGGCACTCAGCACATTTTATTTACGGTTATATGGCATCAGACATATGGTTAAAGACCACACAGATGTTAAGAGAGCAACCCGCTGTCACCACTTCATGAGCTACTCTTTTCGATTAGCAGCAAGGGATCTTTTATATGCACCATCCCATAGACAGGATAGCACATACCACAGCATTTTATGTACCAGTCGTGGTGCACTGGCTGGAACAAGAAATAGCTCAATGGGTCCACTGATGGGTATCAATCCCAGACTGACTGCGCATCACGCAAATGCTTTGCCACTGGGCAATGTCTCGCCCTCTTATATCAATAGTGAAACATACTACAAATAATGAAGTACATGTATTAACTGTACCGGTACAAGAGATTCAATAAAAAAAACCCAGCAATAACCCTAAACAGGATATGGCTGAATCATGATAAATTAACCTGTTACCATGGATATGTTTTATGAATATGCATTAGACACAATAATAACTTACATCTGTTCTTTTCAACAACTCCAATGTCTTTCTTTCTTGTTCAACTCGCAGCTGAAACGAACAAAAACATTTTACTAATTTCCAAACAAGAGTTCTATGTTAACATTGTATAATATAACATAAAAAATCATTGACGAATGGACCACTTTAATCTTTAAAACATTTTCAAATTAAAAATGTTATCATTATATGATAATAACAGTCACTGTTACTGTTCAGATCAGAACAAACGAACAAATGAATGAATGAAAGAAATGTTTTACCTAACGATGCACTCAACACATTTTATTTAAGGTTATATTGGGTCAGACATATTGTTAAGGACCACACAGATGAAGAGAGAGGAAACCTGCTGTCATCACTTTACCTTTTTTGATTAGCAGCACCAATTGTAGAGCACTGGCTAAAACGAGAAATAGCCCAATGGGGCCACCAACGGGGATCGATCCTAAACCAACCACTCATCAAGGTAGCACTTTACCACTGGGCTACGTCCCACCCCAAAATGAATGAATGAATATATGACACCACAGCACGAAAAATACATCACTATTGGGTGTCAAACTATGGTAAATGCAAACATTAAATGATGAACATCAACATAAATTTAAAACAAAGGTAAATTAAAACAGTGTAAAGAACTGTACATTTTTGTTTACAAATATAACTGTTCAGATCAGAAGTATTTGGCCAAAATTATACACAGTCAGAAAATGTGCTCATGGTGAGCATGCTTAACAATTTTAACTTAAAAGATTTAACATATATAAAGTATCAATTAAAAAAAGTATACAAACAGAGATATTTTGGGCTGGTGCTCGGTCCAAGATGTACATTGTACCAACTGGGACACCACTGGCAGTTGGGATATTTTGCACTGGTGCTAAGCCCAAGACGTACCAACTGGGACACCAATGGCAGTTGGGACATTTTAGGCAGGTGCTAAGCCCAAGATGTAAGAACTGGGACACCAATGGCAGTTGGGACATTTTGGGCTGGTGCTCGGCCCAAGAAGTACCAACTGGGACACCAATGGCAGTTGGGGACATTCTGAGCTACTACACCCCTTCCTCTCCTAGTACATTATGTAATTGTTGAATGTCCGACAAACTGAAATGTTTAAAATGCAGCAGGGAGGTGTGCAGGAATTTTAGTAGGGTGGGGTCTAGAATGTGGCAACCAAAGTTTATAGGTGGGGGGAGGGTCAAGTCGTGCTCCCCATGAAAATATAGAGAAAAAAGAAAATTACGCAGGGAGGGGTTTCGACCCCCCAAAAACATAGTTTTATAGGAAACCCATTAGTAGCAAGGAATCTTTTATATGCTTCATCCCACTGACAAGACAGCACATACCACGGCCTTTGATATACCAGTCGTGGTGCACTTGCTGGAATGAGAAATAGCCCAATGGTCCCGTCGGGGATCGATCTCACACCGTCAACACATCAAGTGAGCGTTTACCAATGGGCTACATCCTGTCCCGATGCCTGTGTAAAGTGCGTGCGAATAATTTATACATGCTCATATACCACTGGAGTTTTTAGCATGTCCGTCCTGGGGCCTGTCTCTGGACATCCTGTGTAGAAGGTATATATACTCACAGCAATCTCCTCTTTGTGGATGAGGTCATGTAGGTACAGCTCCAGTAGCGTGTTATACACAAGACAAGATGAGTTAGGCTGAACCTGAAAATAAACCAGACAAATCCATTCAGACAGTGATATCCATTTGGTTCTCCTTCCCTGTCTTGACCTGTTACATCCTATAGCATCATTTCTTGCCATGTCCAGTACCACCCCTTCATGTTTAGTCATGACATCTGAAATTTTTTTACACTGTATGCAGAATATCACAAATAACCACCAACATCCCCCTCTCTCTTCAAAAGTCTAAGAAGAGAATAATTGGTAAACAAATAAATAAATAAAAAAGTATAGAATTTTTATGTTTAGATAGCCCGATCAATTATGTGACTAAATTATTTAAAATACCCAATTTTTTTATTATAAATTAAAATATATATTTGGAAATGTGCTTTAAAAATTATAACTGTAATTGGTCCCCCTTTAATTTATTTTGTTTGTTTTTGTTTTGGTGTAAAATTTTAAACTGTCCTTTAAACTGTTCTGCCCCAAGTCAGGTTCCTGGCATCCAGAGACGGGACTTGGGTTACACATGCTCGAAACCTAGTGGTATAGGAGAATAATAAAATATTTAAGACTAAGACTCAAGATAAATAACCATTCAGTCAGAGGCACCCCTTCTGTTCTGGACTGTCTTCTCCTATCACATCTTAGGTCTCACTACACAGGAATCCAGTTGTACTAAGGTCTCACTACACAGATCACTTCTGGGTGAGAGTTCATTGATCACGGTCCACTATAGTTCCTAATTGTGACACAAGTTATGGCTCACATATTCACTTCTAGGAAATGTTTTGTTATATAAAGCAATTCATAAATTGTCTACATTCATGTTTTCTTTATTTCAGTGGAAATTTGTAGGCACTTACATTTCCTGCAAAATATTTTTAAACTGACGAGCTTCGCCTAACGTCATCAAATCTTATGAGGTGGAGAAAACTTGGGAGTGTTTTCTCTTTTATGGATACATTACCACTCCTCAAACAAGTGCACTCCCCCCCATGCAAATGGTCTGGTCCGAACATCCCAACAGCCAGTGGGATGGCCTAAATTCTTCTACTGCCTACTGCTCTCTAGTTCCGATCACATGACTGTAACTTCCTTCTTTTTGTCTTCATGATGCGGTCTGGACGTCTTTTCTTTGGCTCTGTTGCATGGTGGGAGGAGAGGGGAGTACACTTGTTTGAGCACTGGTAATGTGAAAAGAAATAATGTCTTCCCACACACACACAATTCGAGTTGCTATGACAAATCGCATTCGACAAATCAGTGCGACTAATCGCATCATGAGAAAGCCGTTTTAGTCATTTATAAAAGTTCACAAACCTCGACCATGTGTTCTAAGAATTCCGTCAGTTTGGCTGAGTTGTTGACGAAGATGTGAATAAACTCTTCCGCGTGTGCCTTCTCGATGTGCTGGATTCCACCTGTTGGTTAAAAACAACATGAGACAACAGTGTGAGTTTATTCTGGATTAATCACACCACTAGAGCACATTGATTAACAAACTTTCTGAAAGTATTTAAAGCAATACTGGGCCAAAGTTCAAGGGTCAAAATGTAACAGACCAGTGGAAAGTCTATTATTATCTGCAATGAAATAGACTAGTGGAAAGTCTGGTTTATTTTTACTGGCTGCAATGCATTTCATTATGTGTATTATACGGTTGCATGTGCATTGCGAGGGCAGTGATCTCCAGCCAATGCGAAACGGCTACACTGCAGTGAGAGACAAATAAAAGCGGTTAGCGACGAGCGTTCGTTGTCTTCCGCTGGGAACATGACTGGGTCGGTAGGTAAAACAGTATGAGTAAATGTTAGGTTAATTGGGGCTGGGAGTTGTCGTAATTTACTGTAGTTGTTATTTAATACATTTAACAGTGAACGCTGTGAGTATATGTTATGTTTTGTGTTTTGATAATTATGTACTAAATATTATTATTTCAATTGGTGTTTGTGTTTTATTACATGTAGTAATTACGGCAACCGGATGAATTTCGAATCTGTGTGGATGAATGCCTGTGAGGGAGCCTCCATCTCCCGTCAATATTCACTTGTTAAGGGCAGAGGGGAGATTGACGCTCACTCGTGGCCGTTTCCGTTTCGGTTACAATAACACTATAAAACATGGGTAAATCAACTTTACATTCAAATCAGTTTTTTAACAGTACTTGTTAAAGCTATACACAAAATGTCAGCTCAGTATGTTGAGGCAATGCGGGGGGGGGGGGGGATCCCAGAAGCTAGACCTATATTAGACTATATGTCAAAAAGTTAATAATTCTAACACATATGGTCTTCAGAGAATACCAACTACATTTACCTCTTAGTAGCATGGGATATTTTAAAGGGTTTGTTTCAAGATGTTATCAACTAATAAAATAGTTCTACGATTAAACTTACTTATTATATATTTTTTCTTGTTTATAATATTAGTGGCGGTATATTAAACGTGTTTCTGATCGTTCTAATATTTGTACTAGCTTAAATTTCATTTTATTTCCTAACATATATTTTTTCGTACGTACGAAATTATTTGAAGACAAAATCCAGTTTGGGCTTCTTATAATTTATTAAGACGACCAGAAACACATTGAACATACAGACAGTGATATTCTAAACAAGAAAATATATTTAATATGTAAGATTAATCGTAGAAGTATTTTATTAGTCGAAAACATTTTACAATGCAGAAAAATCAGGAATGTCCCTTTAAATACTCTTTCCAACAGATAGTACTGTAAATGTCTGTTTTGTTTAACGACACCATTTGAGTACATTAATTTATTAATCATTGATTATTGGATGTTAAACATTTGGTAATATCTGCCATATGCATGTAGTCTTAAAGATGAAACCCACTACATTTTTTCTTTACTATTGACAGGTTAGCATATACCACATCCTTTGATATACCAGTCATAGTACATTGGCTGGAATGAGAAACAGACAAATAGTCCCACCAGTGGGGATAGATCCTAGACCGAATGCACATCAGACAAAAGGAATTGTTATGACATTGCTATCTCAAAGACTGTCTAATAAAATATATTTTTTAAATCACTTGCATGTATTTTTGTTTCAAACACTTATTCTGATCTCAGACTATTATAATTATAAAAATCTCCAATTTTAATGTTTTAACTTTTATGAATAATAGGCAATACTTACCTTCCAAAGATGACTGATCAACCAAAGGACCTGTAGAAATAACGGGACATTTTTATTAATGTCAGAAGAAAAAAAACACCCTATAATTTGCTTCATTTTTGTTTTCAACAATTTTAAATGGAGGAAAAGGTTATTTTTATCCTTTGTTGATAATTGCAGGGCTTCTAGATTATGGTAGCCTTACTCCCATGGCTATTGATATTCAATTTTGGGCTAGTAAAGAACAACTATTGCCATGCCCGATGGCTAGTGAATGTTTTTGGGTCAAATGTTGCAGTTAAGTCTACATGTATTTTGTAAATATGAACATCCTGCCGCAACCCACCAGCGTTAGTGTTTTTAGGCTCCATCTCTCTCTTTAGGTGACATATCCAATTATTACTATTAGTAAAATTGTATTAATTTATAGTAAAGTAGGGATAGTGAAATTTAATCGTGACTAGTAATTTTTTTATAAAACTTCCAGAAGCCCTGTAACTGTCAATAAACACGTTAAATAAAAACAAAAAACAAAAACAAAAAGGGGTGGGGGGGGAGGGAAGGAGAAAAGAAAAGAAAAATAATAATAAAAGCAGAAAAAAAGGATCCCCCAAAACAAAAACCCTACAAGAATGGGTTTTAAAAAAACAACAAAAAAAAACAAAAAAAACGAAGAAGAAAATATTTGCAAGAATTAAAATCTTCACATACTGTCCATCGGCCTGAAGTCCGTACACAATCGTTTAAGCAGCTCGGTTGTCTGTCTGGGGACTTTGCTCATCAGCACCTTCCCGTACTTCTTGATGTTGGTTTCGGCCTCCGCGAACTCCAGACGGCCGATGTAGAGCAGCGCCTTCTCGAAGTCACAGATGTCCTCCAGCTGTATTTTAAGGTACCACTCGTGTTTCCGGTGTTTCTCTGCCAGCGACAGCGCATGGTCATGGTAACCAGCGCTGCGACACACCTTGATGGCCGTCTCAACATCGAAGTCCACCTCGCGATCCTTTGTCTGGAAAAACAGCAGAAAGTAGCATAAGAATACGAGATGGAGACGGGGATGGGGGGAAATTCTCAAGGTAGGATAAAAACCTTGCAGACTTTCGTCTGTCAAAACTGTTTTGTTTTAAACAGCAAGTAGAATAAGAATACGAGATGGGGATGGGGGGAGGGGAAGGAAATGATCAAAGTAGAGAAAAACTATTTTGCTTTAAACAGCACAAGTAGCATACACGTACAAGAAAGGGATAGGAGAAGGAGAGGAGCAAATTCTCAAATAGGGCAAAAACAATATACATGTATATTCCGGCAAAAACAAGCTAGCCTAAACACTTTGTACTATGTTTTTACATCATTCTACCTACAATATTAGTAGTATTCCGTGTAAAATGTTTTACAGTCATTCATTTGCAACACTATGAAACTGTGTGGCAGTAACGTTAATGTAATTATGGTTAATGGACATATGGTTACAGACCCGCTGTCACTACTTAATGTGCTACTCGTTTTTTTATTAGCAGCAAGGGATCACTTATATGCAACATCTCACAGACAGGGTAGTATCTACCACGGTCATGTAGCCCAATGGGCCCACCAATGGGAATCGATCCTAGACCAACCACGCATTGAGTGAGCACTTTACCACTGAGCTACGTCCAGCCCTACCATAATAAATTCATCCAGTTTGGAGACATCCTTCAGCTTGGTATAACAGTTAAGTAAGAGTGTCGTGTGTTCTTCGGTGGCCATCTGAGCTTTGTGTAAGGCCTGCAGATACTTTGTCAGGTTGTGAATTCGCTGAGCATCCAAAAACTGAAACAGAGAAAAAAACTAATTTTTAAAATCAAAATTTAACAGGCAACAAACCAATTTTTATCAAAAGTTAAAAAGCTGGTCTGACCCATGGCACTAACTAATAACCGTAGGTGGTTACAAGTGATTCTTAACAATGACAGATGTAGCTATTGAACACTCTCCGAAGTGGTCAGAGTTAGCCCACAGCTAAACGCTGATGGGGTAATAGAAGGTGTGTGATATTCAAAATTTAAAAATTGACAGTATTTGTTAGGTTAATCATCCTTATCCCAAGTCAGTCCCCTGATTCTATCACAGGCTGGACTTGGGATCGATGTGTTTGAAACCCTAGTGGTATATGGACACGTTAAACCAATTACTACACTAAGCAGGTGTGTGGCACAGATAGCCACAAGAGACAAGCATCTATCATGTTTGGAGAGACAAGGACTGGGATGTGGAGGTGGGGAATGAAAGATAGGGAAGAAATAAGATGGAAGTCAAAGGAAAGAAAGGATTATTATTATAATTATTATATATCATAAATAATAATAATAATAATAATAATAATAATAATAAAAAACATTAAAATATTTTTATCAAAATTAATATATACCGAGATAAATATTCCAAAATACTACAAACCAAGTTTCACTGCTATTGACTTTTGTGCAGATGTTATTTACATACTATAACATTTGACCAATAATACACTGTGATTACCTTTCGAATGACGTAGGACGCCTCCAGTTTCCCTATAGTTTTAATGTACTGATCTATCGCCCCGTCATGGTCACCCTTGCTGTACAAGTGATCGCCGTACTGGGTGAAGATGTCAATCAGACCATCCTGGTCATACTGCTGACTCTTGGCCAAACTGAAATACAATGAATATCATACACTGAAACATAATTTACAGAGAAAAATATACAGTGAATGAATGAATGAATGAATGAATGAATGAATGAATGAATGAATGAATGTTTAATGACACCCCAGCATAAAAATATACAGAAATCACACACTGAAACATAATTCAGAGAGAAAAATATACAGTGAATGAATGAATGAATGAATGAATGAATGAATGTTTAATGACACCCCAGCATAAAAATATACAGAAATCACACACTGAAACATAATTCACAGAGAAAAATATACAGTGAATGAATGAATGAATGAATGAATGAATGAATGAATGTTTAATGACATCCCAGGACAAAAATATACATCGGCTATTGGGTGTCAGAAAAGGTACATATATGAAAATATTATTTATATACTGAAAAATAATCAAAATAATGGATGAATGCTACAAAAATCACAATTAAATGTAAATATATAACAGTGTGAAATCTAACAGAAATCAGTGTTATAAATGGAAATGACAGTAAAATATAACAGAAATCACAGTAAAATATGACAGAAGTCACAGTAAGAAGCAGTTTGTTTTGTTTAACGACACCACTAGAGCACAATGAATTATTAATCATCTGCTATTGGATGTCAAACATTTTGACACAGTCATAGAGATGAAACCCCAATACATTTTTTCATTTACTTTTTTTTTAAACTTTTTTGTTTAACGTGCACATTCAGAGCAAGCTGTTATAGCACACGCCTGTCTTGGGCACACACCTCAGCTACAAATGTATCTGAGCTGTCTGTCCAGGACAGAATAGAAATTAGTGGTTCAGGGCGACCAACCTAATGGAATTATTTATCCGGAATTTTCTAAATTTTAAGTTTAAGTGCGCGAATGCCCTTAAAAAAATATAATAATTTAAAGCGCTCGAAAACATCATTTTCGACTAACATTAATTTTTATTTTTTTTAAATACACCTTTATTACTAAAGACAAATGAAACCAACACACCATTATCTAGTCACATCTACAGGACCGGGGATGAGAACAAGCACATATGCTAAGGTCCTTCTTTTACATATTCAAGATAAACATATAAAGTAATTAAATTATAACTGGTTACCAATTGTGTTACGCTTTCATATCTATTTTGCAATGAATGCCTACGCATAATTATAAATGGAACCAGTTATTTATTATTTACTTCCACTTTTAGTAAAAAAAAAAAAGTAGACTTCAATAAAAAAATTTACAAAAAATTAAAACAACGTACACTGTACACGCAGTAACACTGGTAGGGAGATGAAATTAAATTGTTACTTTCGCAAACTGAAAATCAAAATGGCGGCCTGGTAGCACGTTAGCCAGACAAAATCATGATGCATATTTGATGAATGTAGCATCTTTTCGTCCTTTTCTCCTTGCCCTTTCCTTTCGCCGCATTACCCGCCATGCAGCCAATGCTTACTCTGTACGCACATAAATCTATCATTTTTAAAATCTCCTATCAAAATGAACAAGCAAACTCTCGCAATGCAACAGAAAATGTTCATATTATGGCTTCAGTTTACTGGATTGTTACAAACATTTTCATTGGTCGGTTGATAACAAAGACAGCCAATGACAACACTCCTTAGTAATTACACTTAACTCCAATATAGAAAATATAGAAAATTTAAAATATATTCAGAAATGGTTGCATCCCCAAAAAAATAATAATAGCGAATTGGGAAAAAATCCGGAAAGTTGGTCGCCCTGGTGGTTAGTTGTTATTGTTAGTGAAAGAAAAGAGGGTGTAGCGGCCATACACCTACCCAATGAGTCCTTAAAAACTCGCTCTGGGTGGGAGCCGGTACCAGGCTGCGAACCCAGTACCTACCAGCCTGTTGTCCAGCGACTTAACCGCTAGGCCACCGAGGCCGGTTTTTTCCATTAGTAGCAAGGGATCTTTTATATCCACCATCCCACAGACAGGATATCACATATCACAGCCTTTGATATATCAGTTGTGGTGCACTGGCTAGAGCAAGAAATAGCCCAATATGCCCACTGACAGAGATCGATCCTAGGACGACCGCGCATCAAGTGAGCATTTTCCCACTGGGCTACCTCCTGCCCTCTCACAGTAAGATACAAGAGAAATCACAAATTGAAAGACAACAGAAACAATATAGTAAATTTAATACAATAATAGAAATCACACAGAAAAAGAGCCAGAGCAAAAATACAATTACATGTAGTGTTTGTGTCTGTGTATGCGCATGTGAGTGTGTGCGTGCATGTGTGTATTTGTGTTTGAGAATTATATTTTATTTTAACTTGCTTCCATGCTTATATACAATTACAGCTATCTGGGCTGTCTGTCCTGGATAATGGGTTAGTTGTTAGTCGGTTAGTGAGAGAGAAGAGGGTGTAGTAGTCATACATCTACCCATTAAGTCGTTAAAACTCACTCTGGGTGGGAGCCGGTACTGGGCTGCAAGCCCTGTACCTACCAGACTTATGTCCGATGACCTAACCATGACACCACCGATGCTGGTTGTGACTTATACTCATCTGAGCAGGGCGAGACTTAGCCCAGTGGTACAGTGTCCACTTGATGTGCAGTCGATCAATCCCCATCAGTGGACCCATTGGGCTATTTTTCGTTCCAGTCAGTGACCCACAACTGGTGTAACAAAGGCCGTGGTATGTACTATCATGTCACTGGGATGGTGCATATAAAAAATCCCCTGCTGCCAAACGAAACGAGTAGCCCATGAAGTGGTGACAGCGGGTTTCCTCTCTCAATATTAGTGTGGTCCTTAACCATATGTCCAACGTCATATAACCGTCAATATAATGTGTTGAATGCGTCGTTAAATAAAACATTTTCTTCTTCTAAACTCACCTGATGGCCAGCGTGTAGTTATTCTTCTTGAAGAGCATCTCCAGTTTGGTTTGTGTGTCCTTCTCCTGCAGCTGGTACAACTGAAACAAGACATTCATGGTGCTTTTAATTTTAATAATAACTTAAAATATACTTAGGAGATAACCATACTGAGTTTTTAGATTTGCAGGTGTTATTGTATATTTGATCCCACAAATGTCATTTTTGACCAAAGACAAAATGAAACATTTGCGAACATCAAATAGACAATAACACCCACAAATCTAAAAACTCCATATGGTTATGTCCATTGTAAACTGAATAGTTTTTTTCTACAGAACTAACTGTATATTTGGCATTTCTTGAAAAAAATACCTAGCTACTATCTAAATGTAGACCCTTGAATTGTCGCTTGTTCCAGTTGCTAATGACGTCATTAGCTTTCTGGGTGTTATTGTCTATTTGATCCCGGAAAAAGAATGTAATTAACCAATCAAAATATAGAACACACCCCAGCCAGTTTACAATTTGTTGTGTTTTCCCTAGAAATCTGACAAGGCATGGTAGACTAAAGCACTTTTTAGGCATTTTCACCAGTTTTAAGGTGCTTCTTTTAATAAATGAATGAATAAAATATATATAACAAGGATAATTTATTGATTAAAAATGCATTTTCTATAGGAAATTTTAGAATTAATTACTGAAAAAGACTTGTTTTAATCTTGGGGCAGCATGGTGCTGGTTAAGGCAAGATGACACTAAACTACTGAAGCATGGTGCTGTACCATGCTAAAACAAGCTACCGAAAACTACTTTTATCATGTTACTCAAAGGGATTGATAACTTCATTTCATTTCAACTTTTTTTGGGTGATTATATCCAATTAAGGTTCAAGCATACTGTCTTAGACACACACTTAAGCTACCTGGGCTGTCTGTCCAGGACAGTTGGTTAGTTGTTAGTGGTTATTGAGAGAGAAGATGGTGTAGTGGACTTATACCTACCCACTGAGTCGTTAAAGCTCACTCTGGGTTGGAGCCGGTACCAGGCTGCGAACCCTGTACCCACCAGCCTTATATCCAATGGCTTAAACCCTGACACCACCAAGGCAGGTGGGATTTATAAACTATGAGAAATGTTCATGACCATAATTATGAAACAATAGAAACATTTCATGTTTGTCAGAGTTATGTCCCTTGAATAAATTCCCATGAAAGTAACACATTTGGTAAATGTTTGTTTTTGTTTAACGACGCACTCAACACATTATAATTACAGTTATATCGGCGTCGGACATATGGTTATGTCGAAGAAAAAAAACCTGTGGTTAGCTGATGGGGATCGATATCCGAGACCGACCGCGCATCAGGCGGGCACTCTACCACTGGGCTATGCTGCCCGCATTTGGTAAATGAGACATATAGTCTTAGAAAGCAAGAAAGAAATGTTTTATTTAATGACGCACTCAACACATTTTATTTACAGTTATATGGCATCAGACATACGGTTAAGGACCACACAGATATTGAGAGGAAATCCACAGTCATGGGATACTCTTTTTGATTAGCAGCAAGGGATCTTTTATATGCACCATCCCACACAGGATAGCACATACCACAACCTTTGTTATACCAGTTGTGGACCACTGGCTGAAACGAGAGTTAGCACAATGGGACCCCCGACGAGGATTGATCCTAGACCGACAAAAAAGAAGAAGAAAGGAATATTTTATTTAACAACCCACTCAACACACTTTATTTACGGTTATATGGCATCAGACATATGGTTAAGGACCACACAGATTTTGAGAGGAAACCTGCTGTCGCTACTCTTTCCGATTGGCAGCAAGGGATCTTTTATTTGCGCTTCCCACAGACAGGATAGCACAAACCATGGCCTTTGATGAACCAGTTATGGATCACTAGTCAGTGCAAGTGGTTTACACCTACCCATTGAGCCTTGCAGACCACTCACTCAGTGTTTGGAGTCTGTATCTGGATTAAAAATCCCATGCCTTGACTGGGATCCGAACCCAGTACCTACCAGCCTGTAGACCGATGGCCTAACCATGTGTAAAAAGAAGAAACCTGACATATTTTTCCATCAGCAGCATACCTTTCTGTCTCCGGCAAGTATGTAGAGTGACCCCCACTCACACATGACATCAATGACATCAGGGTAGGGTGCCGAGTAGGCAATGAATTTATTCTGAATGTCGTACACTGTAACAATATTCATCTCCAAGCCCTGAATGGCACTGGAAAAAAACAGTACAAATTTTTTATTAAAGTTATAGTTTAAAGTTTGTTTTGTTTAATGACACCACTAGAGCACACTGATTTATTATTGGATGTCAAACATTTGTCAATTTTGACTTAGTCTTAGAAAAAGAATAAAAGAAATGTTTTATTTAATGACACACTCAACAATTTTATTTACGGGATCTTTTTTTATTTGCACCATCCCACAGACAGGGTAATACACACCACAGCCTTTAAAATACCATTGTGGTGCACTGGCTGGAACGAGAAATAGACCAATGGGCCCACCAACGATAGTCTTAGAGAGGAATTTACCTGCTACATTTTGTCATTAGTAGCAAGGGATCTTTTATATGCACCATCCCACAGACAGGATAGCACACACCATGGCCTTTGTTGCACTAGTTGTGGTGCACTGGATGGAATGAAAAATAACTCAATGGGAAATACATGAGTATGAATGTATGTTTAAGGAAAATCCAACACAAAAATAGAGATAGGGCATTGGGTGTTAAACAAAGGTAAGGAAGGAAATGTTTTATTTAATGATGCAGTCAACACATTTTATTTACGGTTATATGGTGTCAGACATATAGTAAAGGACCACAAAGATGTAGTGAGATGAAATCCAAATTCACCACTTCATGAGCTACTCTTTTCAATTAGCAGCAAGGGATCTTTTATATGCACTATCCCACAGGCAAGATAGCACATACCACGACCTTTGATATACCAGCTGTGGTACACTGGCTGAAATGAGAAATAGCCTAGACTTTTCAATTAGCAGCAAGGGATCTTTTATATGCACTATCCCACAGGCAAGATAGCACATACC